>JBBPMD010000234.1:0-36227 GCA_038090095.1 Zangia roseola
CGTCGAGGATGCTGTCGTCAAGGGTGTCCGCGGTGTCTTGGGTCAGTCGTCGTTGTCTGAGAACGTTAGCTGGTCGCCCTCAACATGGATCTTATTTTAGATAGGCGGTCCGTTTTCTGGGACCCAGAAAATCCATTGGATCCTGCCGCATTTCGGAGCGTTGCCCGGCCCAGTGACTTTGAGTTACACTCGCTCCAACTGGAAGATGTACTCGTGACGGTATACCAGCCAGGCAACTTTCGCCCATACAACATTTCCATCTTCCGCGCCGATATAGGGACGCTGCGCAAGCAATGGTTATTCTACGATTTCTTGCACGCAGATAACGTCGTAGGACAGTTTGATAACTGTCTGTTCAGTTTGCACAAGCCTCAGAGTATTGGGCGGACGACGGAGCAGGACACTCAGGATGGAAAGTGGGCAAGAATGGTGAGTACGTCGACCCTCGATGTTGATTACGGTGACGAGGCCATCATAGACGAGGTTTCGCATTGATGGCGTGAATATTGATCACATGCAAAACTCAACCACCGACCCTACTGGCCCACTCTCTTGGCTTACGTCTGGCAAGGTCGACGCCGTTCTTGATATTAAATTCCCTCGTGAAACCGAGGACGAGTACCCATTCAATGCGCTCCTCGAGGAGCTAGCAGATGCCATATCGACAGCAGCGTCGGCATTGGATCGTATCCCTGGTCAAAAGGAGCTTGCCAAGCCACCTTTGGTCGCACCCCCTACCGATGCAGGCGAGGACGAATCCGACAAGCCGAGGGTCGTCATCGATATAGACCTGCGTTTCCGGGACTTGAAGGCTGTCGTCCCTCTTTTCGCCCCCAGCCTGTCCTATGTCAACAATGCTCTAATTAGACCAATCGTGGCATTCATGAAGTGAGCGAGCCAGAGCGATGCTCGTGTGATGATATACTAATACGTTCATTCCGCAGCACACATCATACCCTTGTGCCCATCCACTGTAGGGTGGTCAAAGACGTGGATGACTTTGATGGGGCTTGGACTGTAAGTCTCTTTCTGTTCGAGAACGACGTACATTAATTATCTCGTTCTCTCTTTTCCACAGATGTGGGAAAGTAAGTTGCATTCAAATTTAGTCCTGCCAGAGTAACTCATCATGATTCCCTAGCTGGTTTGATGGACGAAATTTCACTCAAGGTTTTTGGTCTTGTTTGTACAAACTTTAGCAGAAGCACTGACACCGTCGCCCCAGGTTTATGATGCCCTCGCATACCACGTCTCCCAGGCCAACATGAATCGACGAGTGAAAGCAGTTGGAGTTTGGAGTTTGCAAATGACCGCCAGTGCGATTCTCTCCACGCTGCGAAACATCGTCGATCCTGTGGCCTCCCGGCTAAGGGAGGTTTACTATGTCGACGGGATCCCGTATGATACTCTCCTTCTCTTTAATACATAGAACATTGATCTTGACCGCTGGCTCTTACAACCCAGCCGTCGGACGACGAGGTAAAAGAAAAAGATGGCGCTATCTATCCGCGTTTATCGGACCGGGGTTGGTTATGGATATTCCTTCCTTAGAGTAGAGCCACCCCCGACATTAGTAGCCTTGCATAGTTTTTTTATCATGGCGTATGTTACGCCCAGACGTATCTTGCTAGTGAAGGTGCAAGCCGATCGCGTATTGGTGATAGCTTACAAGATGTTACCGGAGAAACCGAGTCGCCTATGGATCCCGACATGATCCCAGGTCCGCGAAAAGGAGGGTGAAAGGGGCCGTCCCGCAGCGAGTGCATCTGGTGTACTAAGATATCTCCGGACTTTCTGAATGGGTATGGACTGGAGGGCACGGGGCAAGCCGGATCGAGATACGTCGATCGGACCACCTTTCCGAGACCCTCCATCAAGGGAAAAGGCAGGATCATGATAATCCTTTTTTTTCTTTTTTTTTACGATTTGCCAATGGTCTAAGAACCCTGATAATGCTATGGAACGTATTGGCACGGTCCATGATGTCTAATGTGGACTCGACGTGAAAGTCGACAGATGATCCAGCACGATCCTCAGGTTCTGATGCCCATTCAACATCCGAGACGCTTCACAAAGTCGGGTACAGTGCTCGAAAGCGTTAAAATGCGCGCGGGACCGTCGGTGTAGCTTGACGTGTTTCACCGGAGTGACTGGATCATTATCTATTGGATCCGCGCGTTGTCTTGAAATAGCACGTACCTTCACTTGAGTGCGTAGTCGCTGATCTCGTATCGAGCCATGATTGTGAGAAATTCATACGGATGACGGATTGTGTCCACCCGTTTTGCGGCGTATTCCATCCACGTTCCACCCGTAAGAGTGCATCATGACGCCGAATACCTCTTCGCAATCGCGTATAAATGCCCCATGGGTGGGATTGACACACTACGCACACCGTTCCGAGTCTGTCTCCTCCCTGAGCCCCTTGTTAGACGGTCAGGAAGACGTCGACGCCAACGCCAACGTGAACATGTCTAAAGATCCAGAACAACCCGCCCACTTGGAACACGTCCCAGAACCGAGCGAAGGCGACGCCTCGGACGTTGGCCACGGGCTGCATCTCGCCAAGGCAGACGGTCGAGTGGGGTTCTTGGGCTTGTTTGAGAATACGCTCGTGTAAGTGCAACGCTGGTCCGTTCTGGGCGCTCTGTTCATTCTCGTGCGCGGCGCGTAGGTTGGGTATAACATGCTTTGCGACCTTGGGTGGTTTCGTCAGTGGTCCGTTTCGTCGCGCGTGCGAGAGGTTGACGGTGTCGTGTTTTTTTGTAGTTGTTTGGGTATGATCAGGTATCGTCTGTTCGCTGAGGGGCTGCGCGGGGCTCATTCCCGTCGGTTAGGGCGTCGTGAGCAATGTCCTTGCTATCGAATCGTTTGGCGCTGCGTTTCCAGATATTTATATGGACGCGAACCTCAAGGTGGGTGTCGTCGTCGTCGGAGCGAGTACCCATGCTGTATTACATCACAGGGATGGTTTGTTTCGACGTTGCTGCTAAGTGGGTACGTTTCTCGAACCCGTACTCAGCATCTGACGTATGTCATACAGCTGCTTGGTTCGGTTCGCTCGTCAATGGTCCCATCTGTGACAAGGTTTGCGTGTTTTTTTCCCATGTTGTGCAAGGTGATGTACCGAGTTGTTGGTAGATTGGTAGGAAACGGAGCGTCATGTGCAACGTGGTGCTGTTTCTGGTGGGGAGTGCCCTCCAGACGGGGGCCACCTCTCAAAGTGAGGTTTGAAGATCGATTTCGAGCATTGACTGGATGTCTCTCTTTCAGACTACCTCTTTGGTGGGCGTGCCGTCGCCGGTCTGGCAGTGGGCGCGTTGGCGCACGTCGTCCCCATGTACTTGGCCGAGATCTCGAGTGCGAATGTTCGCGGATCGCTGGTCGCGCTACAACAATTATCTATTACGATTGGTGTGCGTCCAAGGGTCACTTGTACGCGCAATGAAAACTGATCTTGTGAACGCCCAGATCCTCGTTAGCTGTGCGTCTCTCACGTCTGTTCCGCATTTGGAACTTTGTTCAACATTCCCATGTTAGATTGGCTTGCGTACGGGACGTCGCATATCGGAAGCACGCGCTGCGCACCAGGAGTGCCGTACACTGGACCTCTTTTGAATGGCAACCCGACGTTTGATCCATATAACGATGTTCCAGCAGGTGGCTGTACTGGTCAGACGCAGGCGTCGTGGCGGATTCCGATCGGGTTCCAAATGTTTCCCGCACTGGTCAGTACTCGGTGCTCGCGTTTCTCTACCTCGGGTGATTGACGTCGCCCATGAATGCATGACAGTGCCTGGGTATCGGAATGACGTTTATGCCCTACTCGCCGCGTTGGTTGATGGAGCAAGGTCGCGAAGAAGAGGCTCTGGCAACGCTATCCATGCTGCGACGAAAAGCGCCGGACCACATTGCCGTCCGGTACGAATTTTTGGAAATCAAGGCCGAGATTCAGTGTGCTCTGGGGGCGAGCGAACGTGCGTATCCGAATGCGGGCCCGATGAGACGGTTTATCAACAGCTACGTGGAGTTGGTGGCGACCTGGCCCAAGTTCAAGCGGTTGGCGGTAGGGTGCTTGACGATGTTTTATCAACAGTTTATCGTGCGTGTTTAATTTTTTCGAATGAGGTGTTCAACCACTGATCTAGACGGTCGACAATATAGGGATGCAACGTATGTATTTCTATTTCCCGGTGAATCTGGTTTCGCTTCTGATTGAGATGCAAGGCTATCATTTATTATGCACCAACGAGTAGGCCGGTGACTTTTGCTCATGGCCCAGGCTCATTACATCTTCACAGTCTTTGGCCAGTTGGGCCTGGACCCAAATACGACTTCTTTGCTGGCTACCGGCGCATACGGGATAGTGAACGTGAGTGGACATTGCAATCTCATTTACGATGTCTCAATACCGTCTCAAGACACTGTCCACTCTCCCGGCTGTGATCTTGTTGGACAGCGTCGGTCGGCGTCCTCTGTTGATGTGCGGCGCCGCTGGGTGTTGTATTTCACTCGTAATCGTCGGTACCTTGGTCGCTGTATTTGGACACGACTGGCCTGGACATGCGACTGCGGGACATGCTGCCATAGGTAACGTCCCGTTTCGCTGTCTTGGTCGACTTGGTGTAGACCAAAGCTTTAGCCTTTATTTTCCTCTACGACGTCAATTTCTCGTATTCGTGGGCGCCGATTGGTTGGGGTATGTCTTTGTTAGCGGACTTTGATGTAGCTGCTGAGACGGACTGATCCTTTGTCGCAGTCATTCCGAGTGAAATCTTTCCCTTGCATCTCAGATCGACTGGGATTTCTATCACTACCTCGACCACGTGGATGTCCAACTTGTGCGTACTCTCGGTTCATCGCGCGCAGTGGTCGTTGACCGTCGTGGAACAGCGTCATTGGCTTGGTGTCCCCGAAAATGCTGACCGTAATTCCGTATGGAGGAACCTACTTTTTCTTTGCAGGGTTCGCCGTGTTGGCATTTTTGACAACGTGTAAGTTGGAGGCACTTTTCCTGTTGCAATAGCTCACGCGTCGTCCCCAGTGGTGTTTTATCCAGAGACAAAGGGAAGGGTACGTATCGACAATGTCTTTTGTGCTGTGATGGAAGCTTATGTTGTGAATCAGACATTGGAAGAAATGGATGCGGCGTTTGGCGACAATACATCGGAAAAGGAACGAGAGCATATGGAGAGGATATGCCGTCAACTGGGGTTGCCTGCCAAGGCGCTGCTGTCGGCATAGAGAGATGCTTGTTCGGGCCTGCGATGCAGACTCGACTGTAATGCATTCATGTACGATTTGATATCGCTGTGGATGATTCCTTGCTGTGTATACCATTTGGCTACCCTGCAATTCAGTTTTCTTGCCTTGTAATTTCCGACTCGGAGTATGATGACGGACTTGAAGGACTGCGCCGTGGCACGATCTTGGATCTCCAGAATCACCTATGCGACGTGTATTTTTTGTTGAATGTGCCCGCACCGGACGCTATTACACTGCCCGGCCCAGCCGAATCATAGATTCAGATCGATCAGCGTGGTTCAGTCCCAATGACTGGCACCTCGATGTTGACACTTTACAAACCTGATATCTTGAGAACCTGCATCAGGGAAAAGTCAGGACCGTGCTAATACGTTGCATAGTATTATAAGAGTTTTTTAGACCATTGGCAAATTGTGAAAAATGGATTATAGACTCGGATTATCACCGTGCTGATTTTTCCCTGATAGTGAGTGTGGAAACCACTGTTACGCTTAACAAAATCCCTGCAAACCGACATGGAAAATGGAAAAATGTATGGGTTTTCAGAATGGGTTATCTGGAGCATGGGTTATTACATGCAGCTTCGACTGTTATACACAATATTTAGAGCGGTGAGAGATAAACCAGTATTTCGCATAGCATTGACGAAAGTGAATAGACCTGAATCACAAGCAAACCCAAACCATTGAACCAAGAGTATAAAATTCCATGGACCGTAACCAAAACCGACTCCTGACCTGAACCATCATCATCCGTAGTGCAATCACGCCTCCCGAGATTTGTTATTGAGGTCTTGGGCACGGGGGCGCAGTCCACAGACTCGCCGGCGGTTCGCACTACACTCATCCTGGATAGAAGAAAAACGAGACAATTTAGAGTAAGCGGCAGGTACGCCGTTCAATGAAGGGAACACATCACCACATAAGTCTCAAAGTCTGGTAGGTTGCTTTTTTGTTTCTCAAAACACTTGAGCGAATCCTGTTCGCCGTTGCCGACGTCGACAAGCTGCACCTCTATTTTTCGGTTGTACCGGATGCCGACGTCTGAAAAATCTCCAAGCCTATCTCCTTCCAGGTTCGATTTTTCGTTGGGCTTTCGAGTCGACGACACCATGACCAGGTGAAGAGGGTTCGTTAGGTCGAATGTTATATACTTGTACCCACCTTTCTGGGCGATATCATACAAAACGTAGGCGATGGCAGCGTAGGTGAGGGTCAAAAACAGCGTCACAGGTACGAGGGTATAGGCGTCTATCATGGATCGCCTGGCCCAGCCCAAGGTGGTAATGGTCTGTACCCCGGAGTATGACCTCAGGCCATCATCCGGAATGGTAATCGGAGCGGCGGAAAAGCCAGATCGGAGATACTAAAGTCATATGTGAACCAAGACGCATGAACACGAGGACTACTTACCGTTCCGACGAACTCGATGACACCACGCCAATATTGTTCCTGATATTACCACGGATATTCAATGACGTGATCATCAACCAGTAGTGGTAAAACTCACAATCTCACCCAGGAGAAGAGGGTCCATAGGTCCGCTGCTGTTTAGAGACGTGTTGCTAGTTACGGCGACTGAGTACAATGCGTCGGCGAACGTATTTGACGTTAAACCCTGTGAATTCTGCGCCTGGTATTCGATGACGGAGGCGAGATACAATGCAAGGTTCGCATTACTAGAGTTCAATGGCGTCGAGTCGAGAACGTTGGTAACCAAGGTATTGTTGGCGTAGGTGACTAGCGACGTCGTTAATTGAGGGATGATTTCACAGGTGGTCAATTGAAGAAAGGCGTATTTATTGGATACACCACCTCCAGAGGTCACGTCTTCATGTCTGAGTTAGCTACCGCAGAAATCGAGACTAAGGATCCCTTACTGAATCGGGACCAATCAAGTTGCGACTGGTTCACAGGAAAAGGGCAGACAAGAGAGTACACAAGACCAACTGACGGGATAGCGAGTCCGCCGTCGGTCGAGCGAATTGCATAATCCTCTTGGGCTGGATCTCCTGGATTGTGATGTCAGTCAGTGATGCTACAACGCGAAAAGGCCTCACCTTCATTACATCCCATTTTAAAAGAATACGCTGTCAGCCAAGTGGCGTTTCCACTGAAAATGGATACAGAGAATGAACTGGTTTGGATGGTAACTAGGTCCGGGTTGTCCACCTGGGTGCACGTCACCTGAGCAGTAAGACCCTGTTGTCTCATAGAGTAGTTGCTGGATATACCATCAGTCGGCGGAGGTAATAAATTGGACGGAACAAATCCTCCAACAAAACTGAGGCCAGTGTTACCCGAATCCGCCTGCCGGGACGTGCCAAGGTAGCCAGGTGCAACTGAAAGAACACCACCTGATAGATGTGAGATAATCAGATCAAATCAGCGAGATTTGTGCGTACCAGTCGTTACGTTGTACGAGACTCCGTTGAAGTTCAGATCTCCCTCCTCCCCAAAGTTCAATCGTGCAGAAGCAATGCCGCTTAGGAGTCCCTCGGTGTCGATGATTTTGACAGAGTTACCCTGTGAAACTATAGTCAAAGTCAGTAACGAATTCAGAAGAAAAAAAGACTTGAGATTTACGTGTTGCGCTTCCAGTCGCTAAAAGCCCTTGATGAAGTTGTGACTCGAAATAGCTACTACCGAGATCAAGCTCTGTTCCACCAGCGATGATATCTGTTGCAAAGAGCGACGGGGTCAGAAGGGTAGACCAACTACGTTGAATGTCAGAAGAAAAGGTTGAATGAGCAATGGAACTAGAGCGTACCTTGATACCATCAACTCGGTCAGTCCGAATAAAAAGAGCGTGATGAAGGCGTAACGCATGTGCCAGGTGAACAATATTTCACCCTTGGCTATGGCGATTCTAGCTTCGAGGTCCATCAGTGAGATAGGCTTATGCATGCCGTAATGCCTCCATAAAAGCGAGGGAAAAGAAACTGCGAGATAGCACGTCAAGTAGGTGCCACCTGCTGGTATGAGGGATGGACGTACGAAGTAGTCAACAGCGATAGCGCTGTCCCGAAGAGTGTAGTCACCGCCGTCAGCTCACGCGGCCATATGGACAGAAGCTGTACGATGTTGTAGGGGATAGTCAGACCTCCATATACACAGCCTACGCCAAAGAAACCCCATGCGAAAGCGAACAGGATGGTTTGTCCCAGGAAAGCGATGAGGAGTTTGAAGTACCCAAATGTTCGACCCATGGTGAATGTTGAGTCCACCGAAACGTGAATCCTTTGTCCCATTATAACTGTGGTCGTAAAGGCAGCTGACCTGCGCAGCGCTCTGTACAGAGGAACTAGCCACATTTAGATCTCATCCCCGCGCAATCATCGTCCTTTCATATGGATCCCCGAGTATGAATTGGAGCCGCCGGTACAACGGCAGAGTTTTGCACCTTCGATTTAGAAGGACCCTGTCAGTGAGTAAGTAGCACTGTAACTTAGACAACGTTCGAAACCTCCCAGACACACATTGGCCATGCAAAGAAGCGGCTGTTCAGTTGCGAGATTCGAGAGTCCATTGAATGAGGAATAGGGTGTAGGCGTTGGCCAAAGAGTTACGGTTCGTGTTCAGAAACACGTAACGCGCGCTTCGGAATGGTGGGAAGCCTGAAGGCCTAAGCCAACCTAGTTTGGTGCACGATAAAAATTGTAGCAGACCCATCTGGGTCTACTAGGCTAGTAGACATGAATTGAACTTTGAATTCCTGCTGAATTCTGCACTGGGAGCATGCCCGAACCTGTTATCGTCAATGTGATGACACAACTTGTCTTGGCAACAAACTCTTCATTGGCAGCTGCCGCCGGAATGCATCTCGCCTGGCAGGATAAATACTTCGTGGTCAGCACCAGGAGCACTTACCGCCGATAGCCCCACACACAGCAAACTTTGACACCATTTCTGGCAGTCGGGTGAGTAGAAGGACCCACAGTGTATTAAACCCACATATTATGAGATACTGCGGGCCAACAAAGACATCAAGAACTTGCAGAAGACATCCAAATCAACAAGGCGGAGCCGAGCGGCGAGGAGGGACCAAAATGTTGAGATTTGGCAACTGGCTGTCTCCGGGTTATCCCGATTTGAGCAGCACTTATGTAAAGATGTCGAAGTTGCATATCATTTGCAAGTGATATCTAACCGCCTGCAAGATGATAACGAACATGTCGTAACTTAATCACACAAATAGCGCTCATGTCAGCGTGTTTCCCGGTCACGCAGGGCTTTTAGTCAGATATACAGTCCTCAGGGTATGACTTAAGAGGGAGTATGACTTATAATATGTGGAGGTCGACTTTCACGACACCAAAACTTGAATAACCATTATGTGCACATGTATAGCACTCCTGTAGACACTAGTACATACTATGGTATGCGAAGCTATTTACGAGTAAAAAACTAGTCAACTTTGTGTCCTTCAAGCCCAAAGTTCAGCTGGTGAACCCTTATCATGCGCCCATTCTACCTTACGCGCGAGTGCAGATCATCCACCTCGTTGGCAAACCTGTGCAAGACCATCATCATGTTCGGGTCAGGTCGGTGTGTTCATCGCCATCATTCCCGGAGTCATAGTCATCCTTGCTCAATTCCCACGCTGCCTATGCCACCGACGGGTCCCGGGTTTGTGACTTGCAGTGCACCTTCAATTTATGTAACCACTATGTACCCATTTGCCAATCAGGGAAGGGTTACCATAGAATTATAAGGGTTTTTAGACCATTAACAAATTGTGAAAAGAAAGGATTGTAGAGGATTATCACAGTCCCTTGTGGCACAGCATACTTGGGCGCTCTCCTCTCCGCTACGTGCGCCTGCACCGAATGCAAACTTGCCAGTGTGACGTAGGTGATAGCTTCAGAGTTTCTCTGCTCTCCCCCACGTTCTCATGTCAACCTCCGACGTACGCCGCGTTGTTCCTGGATTCATTTCACGGGTTTCTTGAGGTCCCTGAGGATGTGAACTACGACCACGAGAGTGTCACGTCGTTTCTTGTGTCCGATCATCTGGCGTCTCCTGGAAAACCGATTGTGTTGGTAAGGGCATCACGTCCCTGGATCGTCTCGAAGGGTCTTTCAAGTTCCAGGACCCAGGGCCTTTTTACCGGCTCGTGATCGTAGGCACAAAAGTCGATCGAGGGGTCAGAGCCTCTGTGACCAACTCCAAGATTTTTTTTTTGTAGGACCCTTAAATTGCCTTTTTATCCACTCTTGAGAGTTCTGATTGGAGGACGGACGAGGGCTCCTCCAGATTGGCACTTCGTTGTATCGCAGGGCCAGGCCACATTTAGCTCCCATTCTAACGGCGTTGATACTCGCAGTTCTGCTTGTCTTGGCTCTCTTGCAATCATGCGGGTTGTCTCCGATTTCTTTGGTCCACTGTACTGGGGTAAGTCTGTTGTACTCTATCGCATCTGTCGACGGACGTTGACGTGCCGTTGTAGGCTTCGTCGTCTCTACCCCGTGCGCCTTGTTCTTTTCGCCATGAATGCACTCTGAAGCGCGTCGTCGTGCCAGCCTTGTGGGTGGCACGTTGATCCAGGGGTACGTGTACTACAGCCATAGTCGGGACCCGGTCAGTCTTCAAGCTGCGGTGCGTAGGACGTCTCGTCCAATGCGGAGGTACAGTGGCTCACTGTCGTGCCTGGTCTCCAGGTCGCGTTAATGCTGTGAGCCCACCTGATTTTTCGCAAGGCGGTCGCTGAGACCGGCATCTGCGGTAGTGTTCTCGACGTGACTTCCACGGTGGTGACGGGTGTCACCGTGTTCTATTACTTTGTGATTGTTCTACGCCGTGTTGGTATGGGCCCCGTTGACGAGGTTTTTAGATCGACAACTTTGGCAATTATAGGGTGTTTCAATCTATTCCATCGTGAGTTGTGCGTCAGGTCGTCATCTTCGCTGACGTCCTAGGACGCAGAGAATGGGTCTTCGAGGCGATATTGACCGCGATCGTGACGTGCATGTGCGTCGACGGATGTATCTCAGTCTCCTTGCAAAATTTGATGCTGATGCTCACTGGATCCATGGTGACTGTAGCGCCCAGTTGTTTTTTGCATCGCGCATTCGAAAAGGTGGGTGTGTTATCGTGTTGCAAATACCGACTGGCATTAACTCGATGTACTAGTCATGCAAGAATATGCTATATTCGGGCGGTGGGAGTATATCATCCCCAGGATTATAGTGAATATCTGTTCTTATGTCCGCGATGGCCGTATTTATGATGATTGGAAACCTGCAGGCAGGCACGGCGCTTCTGTCGGTAGGTGAGTGCACGTATGCTCGAGGTCACGGTGTCCACTTAATCTCGACGGGGCATAGTGGCGTGCATTGGCAAGTATCTTGGTCCCCGTCTCATACGCGCTCTCGCTGACTCGCCCGGCAGTAAAAACGGTAATTGTGGCCACCCTGCCTCCTCCGGAACTCGGCAATACATCCATGGTCGTATGTCGGTCCCCCATATGCCGCCCTCCGCTTCTCACCCCTTTCAGATCGTTAGGTCGCTCGAGGAAGGTTTCGCTGCCGTTTCAGACCTCTTCGCGACCTGTGCACTTTGTTTTATCCTTGCATCCAGCCGGGAAAGTATCCGTAAGTGAGTCCGAGTAACTTTCTTTTCGTCATACACGGTGCGAGCGCTCTCTTTACAGAATGAGATTGCCGATCCGTCGCCTCTTTTTCTTCATTCTCAACCGCGGCATATTGGTGACTATCCTCCAAATTGGCACGCTCGTCGCGTTTGTGGTCAAGCCCGGCTTCTTGTACTGGTAAGGCGTCGGCTTGTATTATTTCTTGGCGCACGCGCTGGAGACACGCCCAGGGTGCCGTTTCACCTCTCGAAAAGCAAACTATACACGAATACGCTGCGTGAGTTGTATCCTCGTTGGGTTTTGACCCCGGTTGATATCATGTGCTCGGTCTAGTGGCCATGTGAGTGGTTCTCTGGACGGCGCAGGCGTCGCACTACTGTGCTAACTGCCAGTGGAAACAGGCTCAACTCGCGCTCTCAATCTGACAATATACCGTCGCGGCCTCGGACACAACGTTTTGACCCAGGTGTATCCCTTCAGGTGAGATGGTATCTGCTGGTGTTTGGTTGTGCGAACAGCCTGACACGTGCTAGGATATGTCAAATGGAGAGCCCACGAGCCACGTGCGTACTAGTAGTGAGACACCGGAGCGGAGTCAGATTCAAGCACGGGAGGCACGATCTATGCCAGGCCCGAGTGGACCGAAGAAGCAAAGTTGATGTGCAACCAATGCCTCCACGTTGCGGATACTATGCGAACAAACCTTGTCGTGTACTGTGAGTTCGCACCAAGAATCCATAGAGAATATCTGTACATGTTTGTAGCCGAGGTGTATACTGACAAGATGTGAATTATATGCTAGTTGAGCCTGAATCTCGTGAGGTACGACATTGGTTGAGCTGGATACTGCTTGCATGACTCTCGCTGTTTTTCCGTTTGTTGATCAGAAAGCCATGATGTGCTGCGCATCCTTTGAATTACTCTCTATCACTGTGACAAGTACCAATTGCAGCCCCACGACGGCCCGGTGATATCGCAGCAGGGAGATAATGGCATTGGAACGGAACTGTGTGTTTCTACTTGAGCCAGTGCGGCACATATTGACCTTGCACTCACGTTCATAGACGTAAGCAACGACCCGCAACTTTAGAACGTTGCGTCGAACGGACTACTCATTGAATGGTGTCACATTTAGACAGTTTTCAGAACGTTGCATGTGATGTCCTTGGGATTATACGGTATATCCCCACCACGGTCGAGCAACCTTGTGGCGTGTGGTATACTAACATGTCTTAGCATGAGACACGATGCATGAAACTAAATCTCAATAGTGCAATCCCAAAGACAGCAAGCGACTTACTGGATCACCCGCGGTATCGTCCCGATAATGATAAGGTTCATATCGGTAGATCTCGGTGTTGGAGCGCTCGCTGGTGGCGTCGTATCCCAACCTCATGCTAGTCGTACTAATACTTGCAAGTCTCCGAGGTCTGTCGTCTGCTCCATATCAAACATGCGATCGACGTGAGGGTGTCGTTAGCCGGTGTCATGGACTCCGAGTCGGAGACCATTTACTGTAAAATGAAGAAGTGCAGTATAAGAGTCTCTCGCACGACGTGGAGATACTGGTCGCATACGTATGATGCATGACTGCACTGCCATTTATGCCAACACTGGCAGGTCTGGACCATCGGTATTCAAGTTGTAATGAGCTCCGAGCTCAACGCAAAACTTGACTGGCATTCCGTATCCATTTAATGTGAATGTGAGAGATAATGTAAGGTTTGGTTGCCTGATCTGCGTGCATCTTCAAACGACTCACTCGAAACATCGACTGTGTGTCCATGGTGACCGGATAGTGGCTTGTGAACGCCACAGTATGATCGTTTTGTGAACTTGGGGCGATGTCCGGGGCGCGCAGCAGAGGCTTCGGTGCTGGAATAGTCGCCGGGGGATAGGAAAAGGGTCCAAGCTAGCTTGAAAAGGGGAGAATAAGGCACATCGACGTGAATGCCGCTCACACACCGGTGTAACATGCAGTGGATGTGACTGCACACGAAACCATGATTCGACTTCAGAATGCGTTCATTGACAATAAAAACGTTATACTATATACATCTTGGGCGATACAGTGAATCGTTGATCATGATCTGCTGTGGTGCATGCCGGTATTCATTATCGGTTTGCGGGGTTTTGTATGTGCAGGGTTGACTGGTTGCAACTGACCTATCATAAACCGGGTCCGAAGCATTTGGCGAGCGTGTCCCCTGGGACTTTATGTCATTGGTCGGTGATTACTGCGGAAGTACTTGCAATGGTAATGACAAATGACATCGACCCCTGAGTTCTGATGCTTACATCTTTCTGGGGCCGTATCGGAGCAAGAACGGGGACACGCAGCTCCCTGGTGCACTGTCTGTCGGCATTCGAATCACCCTGTTAATGAGATTCAGAGGCATTCGTATGCACGTACCTCACTGTGGCGAGTTTCAATGGCGAGTGTGAATGGAGTCAACGTGGCTGCGGGGTTATCGAGGGATCTGTAGTTGGTTAGGTACCTATGAATTGGGTTCGAGATAGGACCGCGGCGGAGGAATGTTAGCCCGGGGTACGTATATCGAATGATGCGGTGTGCAGCAGACTTACGCCGATGGAGTCGGCGAGAAGCTGGGTGTATCATATCGAAACGTATCCCCAACGTAGGGTACTGAGGGGAAGGTTGTAAATGTCAGCCTCCTAGAAATTTCGTGACGGCGGTGGTGCAGCCACCGAGTCAGCCGCCTTGAAAGATATATATAAACCAACAAAGAGCGAAAGTTCTCTCTAGCATCCTTCTTCAATATTCGTCGTCTCGAGTCTATTATTTGACCTACCTCTCTTTTTGCCACTCTCATTGCCATCGCCATGCGTGCCCTTGCCCTTGTTGCTGCGATCATGATTATGCACACTGCCTACGCCCTACCTGCCAGAAACCCAGTCCTCGCAGTCCGTCAAGGCGTAAACGACCTCAGCAACGATAAACATATCTTCCATCACCTGGATCGCAACCAACGAACGGCCAACCAAGACCGCAACCGCGCACATGGAGACGACACGGAGGAACCAGGGTTGCACGTCGCCAAAAGGCTGCCAGATCGATCACAGCGAACCAAGCCATCCGGGGTGGCGAGGAAGGGGGAGAGGGTACTGGATAGGCGATTCATGCAAAGCCCGGATTACAGTCAGGGGGGCTCTGGAAGTGGCTCCAACAGTATCGACTCCGCTCCGAACACGACGCCTACGCCGCAAGCACAAGCCAACGCGGAGACACCGGGAGATACAGCCAGCAGGCAGGGGCGATCCGTGAGGTAAAGGGAAGCATTGGGTTTGTTGGACATGACGTGCTGGATTGTGTATCTGTCACTATATTTTTCATTTGTACCACGTTCAATGGCGAAGCTCATATTGGGCTAAGCGAGACGGCAGTGCGGTGGTGGTGGTGGTGGTCAACTGGCAAGCTGTGAGTGATCCAAATCAAGCTCACTTGGAAGGCGAAACACAGCCACCCATACCTGCTGATTCAGCTGGTCCCGCGCAGTGGATAAAAGTCATCATAAAGTTGCTGACGAGTCCTCCTGTCGCTTATCGTTTCACACAAATGAGCTCAAGCCGAAATCAACTTCCTCCCCCAGCCTACCAGGCTACTGGATCTTCTTCCAAGCCCTCGACTGACGCTGCCGACCCCTTGCTCGGTCGCACCAGGTCTCCAGGCGGTGCCTTCTATGATCAGCCCGAGCAAGGCGACGTTCCAGATGACTTCAAGGTATGGAAATATTCGAGAACTTCGCCTCGGATACTCACGTATATGTGATTAATAGTACGGTGTCACCGTTTCTGAGAGTTCCGCCGAAGTTCGGGCAGCCTTCATTCGCAAGGTGTACACTATCCTATGTGAGCATATCCAACGACTTGTGTCTCACCATTGCTCACCTTTCACTCTGTAGTTTGCCAAATTGTAGGTGATCCCAGTTCCCTATGTGGTGCTGTCTAACTGCACTGGAAAAGCTTGCTACTTGCTTGGTCGCGGGCGGTATTTCCCAGTCCCCTTCGGCGATTATGTGGATTATGCAGAAGTATGCTCAATGTTTTGCACTTTGTGTGCTGCTGTATGACTGATCCTTCCTCAGCACATGGTCCATTTACCTCCCACTCTTCGGTACCCTCATCAACCTTGGTCTTCTATACTGGAAGCGCCACAGCCACCCTCTCAACTTCGTATTACTGGCCACGTTTACCGCAATGGAAGCATTCACATTAGGAGTACTCACGGCGTTTTTCGACAATGTCGTCGTATTGCAAGCGCTGTACGTATATCATGCTATTCCCGCTTTTGAGTTCACTAATTCCCGGCAGTTTGATCACCTTGGGAGTCTTTTTTGGCTTGACCCTTTTCACACTTCAATCAAAGGTAAGTATGGGCCTAAATTTGGTATAATGATACCGATCGATCACTTGCAGTACGATTTCTCTGGACTCGGTCCCTGGCTGTTCGGGGCCCTCATCGCCTTGAGTACGTCATGAATTCTGATGACCGCATTGCTTAGAGCTAACATTGGTTCCGCAGTGATGGCTGGGCTCGTCAACATGTTCATTCCATTCGGACGGACGATGGACATCATTTACTCCGTGGGAGCTTGCTTGATTTTCAGTGGCTACATTGTCTATGATACGTTCATCATCACCAAGCGATTGTCTCCAGATGAATTCATCCTGGGTGCTATCAGCCTCTACCTCGAGTACGTCTTTATTTCGTCCGGTGCATGGCGGCGCGCTGACTACCCCATTTGTAGCTTTGTTAACCTTTGTAAGTTGCAATGTTGTTACCTCTAATACCAACCAAATTCACATCTCGTTTCAGTCATCAATATCCTTCGTCTCTTGAACGACCTCCAGGACCGTTAAACAAAGGCAGATCATTGCCGCGTATCGCTCGGAAGTCTATGAAATGCGACTACTCATCTGAAAGGTTTTGCGAGGGGGTTCGACAGCTCAGTTCATTATAGTTTTATGGTTCAACGTGTATATTATATTGTGACTTGCGACAGTTGGACTATTGGTGAATCAACTTGATTCTTTGCACAAAATGTGGAGAGCGAGGCCAGTTGGCGATTCGCTCGATCAACAAGACCTAACATCGTATGTCTACATGACAAACGGCGCTTCGCGCAGACCCAATCAGTCGGGCAAGCCTTTCAGCGTTCAAGTTCCCGTGTCGTGGCTTGATCATACCACACGTGGAAGGTCTTCAGGATGCCCTATTGGGGGGAGCAAAGAAATAAAAGGGTCGTCAAACAATCTAAAACGAGGCAACGCACGTGGTGACGGTCCATTTGGCGTTGGCTCCGTCCGGACCCGGGTTAGGTGCTTCGAACCGAAAGACGGGGAGTAAGGAAACGATCCAGATCTAGAGGGACGCGTCTGTGGCATGTCTTCCGACGCTACTACAATAAGAATAGAAGCCAGCAAGGGGGAGGAAGATCAGTGACCCTGAACGGAAAAGTGCGTACGTACCAGACCGGCGCGACCGAACCCATTGCAAAGAGTTCGTCAACGGATTGAGTGTAAGCGCTCGAGCTTGAATTCTCGTGAACCAGAAAACTTGATCGGGTCTTGGGATATGGGTAAGGTCGGCCAATCGCCCCCATCAGAATCGTCCTCAATGTATGAAAATGCGTTCCCGTACCTGCGCCTGAATCACTTCAAAAATCACTATGCACGAGAACCGTTCTCTCCTGTACTGTCTGTACCACTGTAGCCTAACTATATTCTATATTTTTGCTGACTCGGATGGAATCATCCTGCATAATAGAGCAAAATATGCACTAGAGTCGGACAGAGCGGATAGATAGTAGTCGCGTGCACAAAGCGTTCTCCCACGAAAAACGGCACCTAGGCCTGACGATCGAATCAGGCCATTCGTTGTTTCATACTAACCTCAGGGCGGATCCGAGTCATATGAAGACATCAATGCCTTTGGAGTGCTGAGTTTATGGTGGCGACATCAATAATGTATTCCTCGTCAAAATTCAGAGCACGATGCGTGTGGCATCCCTGAAGGAAGCAATAAGGAGCAAGAAACAGGTGGATTTTGCCACCGTAGACGCAAACAACCTCGATCTCTACAGCATCCCCAGTCCCGAAGATCTACATGAATTGCAGCAGTGGATTCCCAAAGACAAAAATTGCCTCAACCCACGAAAAAAAGTGTCCCAGTTGAAGGGGCAGCTCATCATCGTTAACGTACCCACTCCAGGTTTGAGACTTTAACACGATCCCGCTGCATCTTTGACGTTGGAAACCCTTTCTATCAGACTTGATTGCCCTGAATTGTTGGGTACGTGGCTATGATATTGGCCACATCTTTACCGTCAAGATTCGGAGCACAGAGACTGTGGCATTACTGAAGGATGCCATAAAGAGCAAGAAACCAGTGGGTTTTGGTGCCATAGATGCGGAAAGGCTTGATCTATATCAAATTTGCCTTCCCTGGGACGACCATCTTAGCCAGACCTTTAGTAAAGGAATCTGTGTCTGACCGCGCCACAGTAGCTATCCTATCTCGTGTCTTTCGCGAAGTTCCTCCAGAATATGTTCATGTCATCATCGAGCCTCCTTGTGAGTAGTCACTGATCTCCCTGGACTTGAATACACTCCTGGCCTTTTCATTTCTGTTACTTTTCCCGGCATCGCTTCTTCACATAATTATTGAAGGCACTTTGAGCATACTTCCATCTGGTGGCAGTGCTGACCGGCCGCAAGTGGAAGAATCAGACAAAATGTTCAAGAAGTTCCCAGCTTTTGACCCCTTGGTTTCCAAACCATACCCCTGGTTCTTTCCATCTCCTCGCGCGTACTACCGGCGGGACGGCAACACCCTGGCTGAGTTTGCATATCAAAAGCCTCGGGCTCTGGAAACTGATGTTTCTTGCATGACCTATCATGCAAAGACACTTCAGAATAATCCAAAGGACATGGTCATCAAGTTTGTCACATCGTACGGTGCAGATGTACAGCAGGAGATGGCATCGGCCGGTTACAACTACGCGCCAAACATTCTTTACTACGGTCCAGTCAACGTCACGCCTGACATGCCATCGTATGGCAATCTACGTATGGTCGTCATGGAATATGTACACGGGTGGACGCTTGAAGATCTGTTGAAGCAAATCAAGGTTCCTGGAAACTGTGAAATGAACATCCGCCGCGTATTCCATGACAGCGGATATGTATATGGTGATCCCCGATCGCCAAATATCATGATCACGACGGGAGGAGAGCTGCGGGTAATTGACTTTGACTGCCGGAAAGACAGGGAAAGTATGAGACTTTCGGGGCGACTGGGGTAATTGTGGAACTGTCGGTCAAGGAGGTCTCAAGCAATCTTCTTGGAACTAATAACAATGATACCCCGAGTCAAAAATCGAGTGTAGATGATTCCACCTGAACGTACCCATCAGCCGGGGCGGGGGAAGCAGATACACACAAATGGACCACATTCTTTACTCCATTTAGCATAGGATGACGTGTAATCATGTTGTTCAGGTTTTGTCATGTTCAGAGGCACAGTAACCTTGGGGACTTCTTGCCTGCACCTACTAGCATAGATTCACATGCGTCACAAGCCAACGTCCAGGAGTGGGGAAACACCGACTTGGATGAGCACATCACTCTTCGGGGGCCAAGTTCAAAGTGTGGTCTCAAATCCATACTCAAAATGGCCCAAGTTGGCAGAGACTCCAAATCAGCCTTGAGCCTTGAAGGGCCCTAATACATACTTCAAGTTCCCGCTCTGTATTGGCCGTTATTATATCAGTAACCAAATCGCGTAAAGGCGGTCCAACTGGTCGTCTGAGCATGTCACATAAGTTGTTCACCAATCAAAATGATCCTCGTCTTTGAGACATGCACACGATTGTGAATTCCTGCAGCCATCGTTCGAAGCAGACGCGGTGTCCGGTTACGTGAAATTTCATACGTTACGAATGAGGGAAAGGGAAAGAAAGAAGAAAAACGGGGAAAATGCCCACAGCATGGTACGGAGGTCTATAGCCTTTCACAACTCTGTCAACCCGATCAAGTGGGCAAGCCTGTCGGCGTCCGTGGTTTCATGCCGTGGCTTGATCACACACGGGAGGTCTTCGGGATGTCTGTTAAAAGAAGAGAAAAGGGGAGGAACACCGAAAAGGAACGATGCAGACATGTCGAATCGTCAGGTACTGTCAAATGATCGGAAATAAGGCAACGTACGTAGTGATACCCTGGGTCCATTTGACATTGGCCCCATCCTGACCCGGGTTCCACGAAGGTGGCGCTTCGAAGCGAAAAACAGCGAGCAAGGTAACAATCGAGATCCAGAGGGACGCGTCTGCGACATGTCTTCCGACACTAGCAGATAGAAATAAAAACAAGCAAGGAGGGGTGGATGAGCAACTCTGAGAGGGCATACCGCGCGTGTACGCACCAGACGCGTCGACCAAATCCAAAAGTGAATGAGAGTTCGTCAACGGATTGGCTGTTCCCTTGTAAAAAGCGCTCAGGTTTGAATTTTTGCGGTTCGGGGAACTTGAGGGGGTCTTGAGATATCGCCCTGGGACCGCAAGGTCAGTCGAACAAGAGGAGCTGAGGCGTGCGGGACGTACCATGCGTTGACTATCACCGTCGCTCCTACAAATATGTATGAAACAATTCATGGCATGGTTGACGCTGGAGAGTAATGACCGACCTTTGGGGATATAGTATCCATTGTAAACATCACTATCCACGGTCGCATGTGGAACACCTTGGAACGATAAGAAGTTTGCGCCGAAAGCCTCGCCATTGACTTACCCAGGGGCGCGACCGGGTGCCATCGAAGCGTTTCTTTGAGTACAGCTTCAACATAGGGGAGCGACGAACGGTCTTCCCAGCGAGGGAGCCTTTCTAGTCTTTCGCCAATGACAGAGTCAATTTCAGCTTGTGCCCGCGCTTGCACGTCAGGGTACAAAATCATCGCCAGTAGGAAGATAAGGAGCGTGGAATATGTCTGTCAGGGGGGTCAATGGAAGATCCAGGGCACTCCGTAAGGTCGGCTTCATACCGTGTCTGATGCAGCTGGCGACACGTTATTCAGACACAGCTGGGTCTCATCTCGCAACGTGTTCACTCACCAGCATAAGCACTGGCGCAGGCTTCTTTCACTGCCTTTTCAAGGTAAGCAACCTCGTCTTCTGTGTCTGCCCTGTCCCGGATCCTCAATAAGGCATCCGACACCATAGACGGAGCAGCAGTGCCCGCGGCCTACGATACGTCCCGTAGAGCTTTCCTTAGTCCAAAATGTTTCACCATTTGTCGCGAAGTTAGTTACTAACCATATTCTGCTTCACGTATTCGAAAGGTGCTTCTACCCATTGTGAAATGTATTTGCGCGCAATGACAGCGCTGCGTTTGAAAGTTACTCCCGGGAACCACTCCGGAAGGTACCTCACTGCCAGTGATAATATGAGGATGATTGATTCGCAGATGGATTGATCGTCAAACTTTCAGAATTGGCTTCAAGTTGATAGCGCTATAAAACACTTACGAAGCGGGAATGCCGCCATTATGGCTGCTATCTCAGGTCGCAATTCCTTTGCTGAAATATCGGCGAGGCGCTCGGCGAGGGTCACAAATGGATCATCCACGCCCGAGACATTATAGTCGTACACGATCGACATGATCGTCGAGGTGCTTAGGCTGTCGCAAACAATCAGTAAACCTATCAAGTCCCACAAAATCATCTTACGTCCGTATGTGTTCCCGGAAATCATCCGGCTTGGCTACCAAACGCGCGATCAGATCATGCGCTTTTCGTAATTGAGTGGGACGGAATGATGGCGCAGCGTTTCGATGGAACGCTTGGTGGAAAAATCGGCGGTGAAGGCGCCAGCGGCTACCATACGGTAAAAATATCGAAGAGAATTCACCCCCAAGCCTGTTCGACAAATCACTCGGTTTACTATATGGTGGAGAGGGACGAAATGCCTTTACAGTTCGTTCATGAGAGAGATACTTGCGGGGCGACTGGAGTAGTTGTGGGACCGTCCGTCAAGGAGCTCTTGAGCGATCTTCTCAGAATTGATAACAATGATGTCCTGAGTCAATAATCGAGTGTAGATGATGCCACCTGATTGTATCCATCAGCTAGTTGAGGGGAATATGGTATGCACGGACGGACCATATTCTTCCCCCCATTTGGCGTACGACTTCCAAGGATGACGAGTATCGATCCCGCGAACATTTCCTAGGACCGGAGTTGGCGGGGGCCCAGGGGGGAGGCGTCGGTTTTCAATTTTCTTGGTCCTGTGAAGGTAGGTCACCAGTAACACGACACAGAAGGGGGCTATGAACGAATACATGGGGGCGGTGGGGAACACACCACATCACCACTATAATATAGGCAGATTGTGCCACAGACCCAACTCCGATCGAAAGGCTCTGGGCCGAAGCAAACCCTTGGGGGCCACAGTCAGAGACATTTTGAAGATGCCGGAGCGGCAACAATTCACCGTTGGTGGTACCGGGGGCCACAGATGCTAAAGCACTGGCTTGAAGGAACGCAGTGGGTATACTTAGTCGGTCAAGAGCGTACCTGAATTACAACAATGTAAAATCAAAAGTTGATCCTAGTACCGCCGAGGTTGAACCGTAGGACCATGGATCCGAGTCATCATCAATGCACTCGTGAGTCGACATAATATGCGGAAACAATAACTGGTGATTTGGTACCTCTGGCAGTAGTGCGCCAATGGAACATTGAATGAAACTATGGAAAGATGCACCGCAGAAGTCTTAGAGGGCCCCGCTGCCACGGCAGCGCGTGGCAATAACGTTGGAAGTACTTACGTAATCAACATAAGGAAACTAGGCTTCACAAACACACGTACATACTTCGTTTCTCCCCCTCCCTTGACGAGGGTTGGTACAAATACTTACTAGTGCACAGATCCAGTCCAATCGTTCGTTTGAGCTCCGTATCATCCTTACCGATCGTGAAGGTCATACTTTGGGCACGCATAGTATCGATCAGATTTAGGTCGTGACTTGTAATAGGCAAAATTTTGTGCCTTGAAATCCTGCGCATGTTCTACGTGATAATCGTAATTCCCATAAAGGGGCGATAGCGTACATCTTCTCAATTCGTGTTTTACGAGGCGTCTCTGATCGTGAGGCATAAAGGGAAGAAAGGGATACGGAAAACAAACCGAAAAAAGCCCGGAGAGCGAAAGCAGTTACCTACAGTGTATGAATAGATGCTTGGCACGCAGTCCTGCTGGGCCAACAGCATTTAGTTCGAGTTCGAGTCTTTCCATCACAGTTCCGCCAACCCAATCAAATGAGCGAGTATGTCAGCGTTCACGTTCTCGTGGCGCGGCTTGATTATACACGGAAGGTCTTCAGGGTGCCTGTTGGAGCAAGAGGGAAAAAAAGTAAAGGTATGTCAAAGTGTATCATGGACAATCCGAGATAACACGCACGTGGTAACACCCTCCGTCCATTTGACGTTGGCCCCGTCTGGACCCGGGTTCCAGGAAGGTGGCGCTTCGAATCGAAAGACGGCGAGTAAAGAAACGATCGAGATCCAAAGTGACGCGTCTGCGACATGTCTTCCGACACTAGCATATTGGAAGCAAATTTAAAAAGGAACGAGATGGAGATATCAACATTCCGGAGCGGAAAATAGCGCGCCCAGAGTGTACACACCAGACACGCCGACCGAATCCAAAGGCAAACGAGAGTTCATCGACGGACTGGCTGTTCTCTTCTAGGAAGCGCTCGGGTTTGAATTTCTCTGGTTCGGAGAATTTGATCGGGTCTTGGGACATTGCCCTGTAAGCGAGATCAGTCCAACGAACAAAAGAAAAGTGGGACAGTCAGGACGTACCATGCATTCACTAGCACCGTCGCTCCTAAAACACACGGAGAAAAGTGATTCATGATACATTCGACTTGGGGAAAGTAATGACCGACCTTTGGGAATAAAGTATCCTTCATACACATCATCGTCCACAGTCGCATGCGGAATACCTTCGAAGGATGTGAGGCCCGTAATGGGAGGTGCCATGCACTTAACCTACCGAGGGGCACGACCGGGTGCCATCTCAAGGTTTCTTTGACTATAGCTTCAACATACGGGAGCGAGGATCGATCTTCCCAGTGAGGCAGCCTTTCTGGTCCTTCGCCGATGACAGAGTCGATTTCAGCTTGTGCGCGTGTTTGTACATCAGGGTACAGAATCATCGCCAAGAGGAAGACCATGAGCGTGGAACACGTCTGTCAGGGGCAGTGTCAAAGAAAGGTCCTGGGTACTCTGTAAGGTCGGTTCGTACCGTTTCAGATGCAGCTGGTCACACGCGGTTCAGACGCGTCTGGTCGATTATTTGCGCACTGTTCGCTCACCTGCGTAGGCACTAGCACAGGCCTCTTTCACCGCCTTTTCAAGATAAACCACCTCCGCCTCTGTGTTTGCCCTGTCATGCACCCGCAACAGGGCGTCCGACACCATAGATGGAGCGGCAGTGCCTGCTGCCTACAGTGTCCTCGTTAGTTCTAGAGATTCTGCCACTCGCCGAAAAAGAAAATGCTACTAACCATACTCCTCTTCACATATTCAAAGGGTGCCTCTACCCATTCCGCGATTGATTTACGCGAAATCACCGCACTGCGCTTGAAACCTGCCCCTGGGAACCATTCCGGAAGGTACCTTACTGATGTGATGATGATTCAATTCGTGGATGGAAATGATCGTTAGACACTCTAAATCCACATGACAACACACACATGAAACACTCACCAAGTGGGAATGCGCCGATTATGGCGGCCAGTTCGGGTCGCAATTCCTTTACTGCAATATTGGTTGCACGCTCAACATGAGCCACAATTGGATCATCCACGCTCAAAGCATCGTAATCGTACACGAGTGACATAATTGTCGAGGTACTCAGACTATCGGAATGACCTATCAGCACAACCAATTAGCGCACACAGAACCGCTTACGTTTGTACATGTTCCCTGAATTCGTGAGGCTTGGCTACTAAACGCATGATCAGATCATGCGCTTTTCGCAGTTGGGTGGGACGGAATGAGGGCGCTGCATTTAGATGAAAAGCCTGATGGAAAAATCGGCGGTGAAGGCGCCAGCGGTCACCGTATGGTAAAAATATCGAGGAGAATTCTGTCCCCAGGCTGTTCCCAAAATGATTCGGATGTTACACGGCGGAGACCGGCGGAGACCGGCGAAATATACTTACAGTTCGTTCAGGGGAATGAGACTTGCCGGGCGACTGGAGTAATTGTAAGACCGTCGGTCAAGGAGGTCTTGCGCGATCTTCTCAGAATTGATAACAATGATATCTTGAGTCAATAATCGAGTGTAGATGATTCCACCTGTATGTACTCATCAGCCGGCGAAAGGGAGCATGGTATGCAAGAACGGACCATATTCTTCCCCCCATTTTGCATACGACTTCCAAGGATGACGAGTATCGATTCCACGAACGTTTCCCAAGATTGGAGTTGGCGGGGGTCCAGGGGGAAGGCGTTGACTTCGTACCTTCTTGGTCCTGTACAAATGAGCTACTAGTAACACAACACAGAAGGGGACTATGAACAATGGTAAAGAATACATGATGGGGAAGGTGGGGGAACGAAGCCACTGGCAATGGCATCATCTTCACTGTGATATAGGCAGATTCTATCGCAACCCATTTACCCAACTCCGACCGAATCATTGACCCTGGGGTTTCCAAGCGAAACCCAGTGTTTAGTCCATTAGAGGCTATAGAGGGGCATTTGTGGGAATGGTGATGGCACTGGACACACAACAAAGAACGCTAGTATCGTTGGACCACGGATTTAGTCATGTTATACGAGACATGACCGCTTCCCAGTCGGTTGACTAACAGTTGATTGTTCAAATTCAAACTTGGTCGCGTCTTATTCGCCAATCAAAGTGGTTATCGCCCCTTCGACACGCGTATTGATTCGATTAGATCATATCATCAGAATTTGAGGTAACGTTGACTAAACTGTCACAATTCTATTCGGGAACGTTACAGTAGCAGAATCAGACTGCGTCCAACGAGCACCATGAGTACTATGGTTAGAACGAAGGTCAAATATAACTCCGTGATACACTTCACATCTGAGACCAGTGACAAAGATGAGAGTGACTCAACGTCATGACAACCAAATAAGTAAACCACACCGCGAGAAAGTACAAAGCATGTAATGAATAAAGCCTAGTGCGGTCTCACTTTCATGGCAGGCTTCCGTGCTCACGACTCATCGCCTCGATGGAACTCGCGATCGCAGTCGCATCTTTCTTTGTAAATCCGCACTCATAGACCAATTTCCCCATTAGTTCTTTGCTGGTCGGGTTATCGCGGCGACCGTGACGCAAAGGAAGGATCCTCGTCATCTTCCCCATAAAGTTGACGAACCACGGCCGCCACTCCTTCTTCCATGGGCTCTCACCCGGCAGCACCAATTCCATGAGAAGTTGGCGCATTTTCCTTCCAGATTCTTCGTACCTGTCAAGGAAGGTGTTGTCGACTCCAGGGTTGGCAGTGATGCATGCGTGCCCGTGCGCAGCTATACCGTACTTCCTGAACACCTCCTCATTGTCGGTCCACCATTGGTCTATGTACGGCTCGTTCTCCAAGTTGGTGACGACGACAGCGAGAGGTACTTTCTTCTCGCAAAACACATTGGCGAACAGCTTGTAATTCTGCTGCACGGACTTGGTGATCCTGCCGCGCATGCATAACAAGAGGAGATGCACGCCTCCCGTACGTTCGAGGTCCTTGATCAGCTTGTGCGCCTCTTTGATGGCACAAAGGTAGTCCTCGCGAGATATCTCCGGCTCGTTGAGGCCGACTGTGTCCCAGAGACAGAATGGCTGATCGCTCTGAAGAACGACGTGATGCGCTTTGGAGGACAACGTGCAAGCACCTGCGTCCGGGGAGGTTTTGGCGAGATCCCTCCCCGCGATCAGGTTGACCACCGAGCTTTTCCCCACTCCTGTCTCTCCAAAGATGATGACATTGTAAGGTTGGGAATCGTAGGGGGGCGGTGGGCCCTGAGGCATGGTGGGTACCTTTACGTCAAGAAAGGTTAGCCCAAGCGGGCCGTCGTGAGGAAAACGCAGCTCACAGGGATTAGACTAGCCATTGACCGACTGGCCTTCGATGGGATATAGGTACGCATCCGTTCACGGGCAAAGGCACAAAGGGTCATCGGATGGAGGAGTGGGCTTTTAGGTGAGTAGCCGCTGTGGGCAGTTCTTGAGTTTACATGTGTGCGTTAGGGCTACAGGGTGTATTGTCGTCATCGGGGCGAGGCCGATCCATTTCGTCCTTGCGAGCAACACCTGTACCAAAGAACCTTAATATCTCTACATAGGGGCCTCATAACTCGCTTGAGATCTGTCACGGAAGGGAGACACCTGGCATTCAAGTTGACGCATGTCTATACTACAGTAATCTTAGGTCAGTGCTTGTAATAATACAAAGCTATAATAAGAACTTCTCAAATATAATATCACTGTGCTCTTCCTACGACGAGGAAATCGAAGAGCTGTCGTCCGATTTCACAAAATCGGGTCCTTCGTTTTCTTGCCGCTTCGCCAATATCTTACCCGCCAAGTACGCTGCCTCCTCCCGAGAAAATCTGCACTTATCATGGAGGTGTCGAGTCAACTCCTGCTCCGTCAACGCTTGATTTCTTCTATTCCTGATCTGGTTAAGCCACTTGAGCAACCTGCTCGCCAGATGTATGAGCCACCCCGTCCGCTCGGGCTGCCATGATGTACTGTTCCCAGTCACATGCGCCAAGAGCATGGCCCGTACGGTTGTCTGGGATTCGTTGTACCTCGTCGCGTAACAGTTGTTTAATCCGCGGATCGCAGTGACGCATGCGTGTGAGGTGCACGACAGACCATATTTTTCAAACTGCCCCACGTTCTTCTCCCACCACCCCTCCATCGACGGCTCGTTCTCTAGCCCTGTGATGGCGAACGCGACGGGCACCTGGTTCTGACACAGGATGTCACAAAACAGGCGGTAATTATTTTGCATGACCGCCGTGATCCTGCCACCACGGATGCAAAAGATGAGGAGTCGAATGCCACCCGTCCGCAGGAGTTGACAGATGAGCGTGTTTGCTTTCTCGACCGCTGTGAGGTACTGGTTTGTACCAAATTGCGGCTCGTTTAGACCGACCGTATCGAATAAACGGATATGGTGGCTGCCGCCTTGACCATCGGGGAGGATGATGTCGTACGATTCGGCATCCATAGTACAGCCCCCCGCACCACCGGACACCCTCGCGATGTCTTCCCCAGCGATAAGGTTGACAACGGAGCTTTTCCCCACGCCCGTCTCCCCAACGATGAGAATGTTGGGAGAGAGACGTCTTTGAGCCTCATAAGTTGGAAGTCTTTCCGCTCCGCGGATCTCCCGGCGAGTCTGATCAAGATGGGTGAGTGGCTGAGGGCTTCCCTGGTTATCTGACTCACCATCTGGAGTTGTCAAGTGGGCGGAGCGTCAGAGTGGCGGATGAGAGGCGTGAGTTTGATGGGGATGTAAATACCGTTGCATTTATAGGAGTATCATCCCGAGGAAGGCCGGCACAATATGATGGGGACGGCCAGGGTAAGACGTCTCGAGCTGTGAAAGAAAAAGCCGCCATGGGCGGCTACACATCCATCTTGGACGTCATCTCCTCTCCTGTCCACCGCTTTGAACCCGCGCAGATATCCAGAAAGGCATAGTGGAGGATTATTAATGACCCCGCAGGGCTGTGCCATCAATATATCATCCAATCGATAAGGGTTTTGGGAACACGCTGAATGAGTGAGCCTCCCATTCTCCGTCAGCGATGCGCTCAGGAAGCAGTTGACGCCAGAATCCCTGACCATGAGGCAGTCGCATGTCTGCATGCAGGACAGCATCATTGGGCCACTGGGAAAGTGCCGTAAACTCACTCTTGTTGTGCGCGAACGTTCGAGCTGAAGAGCGTCAAAACAGGGTCCCGGAAACACGCCTTAACAAGCGTGAGCCATTCCTGTGTGAACCGGAGAAGATATAGACTCCCCTCCGGCAGCACCAGGGACCGACACGTCGACAGGCACCCTGCCAGCTCAGTAAATCTGGGAGTTCACCAAGCTGGAACATACCTCAAACCTCACCCACATGATGACGCCGAAGCGCAGAAAGGTATGATAACTGCTTCAATTACTTGGGTGTGTCGCGCTCATTTTCCACCAGACAATTGACACCCACGAAGACAAACATGAAAGCTCCGAGCTTCCTCCAGTGGGTATTGCCATCATCGTATAGCTCATACCACGACTCAGCAGAATAGGATACCAAAAACGTCGTTATCTTTGGAGAGAGCGGCGTGGGAAAAAGCTCCCTCATCAATCTAATTGCCGGCCAAAGGGTTTGCGAAACGTCCAGCGGTGCCCTTGGATGTACGCTCGAGTACCAACGACATGTGCTAAAACTAGGAACCCAGAACTTTGCTATATGGGACACGGCAGGGTTGGACGAGGGCAGCGAAGGGACCGTCCCTGCGGAAAAGGCGGAGGCGTATCTCAAACACCTTCTCCACGCCCTCACGAAGAACCATGGCGTCGATTTGCTCGTATACTGTGTGCGTGGAACGCGCATCAGATCCGCGCTGCTCACAAATTACCACATCTTCTATTCTGCGATCTGCAGGAAAAAAGTCCCTATCGCTATCGTGGTCACGGGGCTGGAGAATCAGGAGGGGGTCATGGAGTCGTGGTGGTCCAAGAACAGGTCTCAGTTCTCCTCGTTCAAAATGCATTTCGATAATCACGCTTGCGTGACGACGATAGAACCTCCCACCGAAAACGCCATTCTCAAGAAACGACGGGAGGAATCGAGGGAAGACGTGATCAGAATGATCACTGACACGTGTCGCCCTCAGCAATGGAACCCTCATGAACGCAGCTGGATTGAAACTGCATTTTCGGATATCCGTGCCATGTTGTCCTCGAGGGATGGCTCCAGAGAGCGAACACCCGCCATCATCATGTGCGACGCCTCTCTAGATTCCACCAACGGCCGGGTCACCATGAAACGATCCATTTCCTTCCACAAACCCATCTCGCTGTCCCTCTCTCTCAACCCTTTTAACTTCCGCAGTCCGGTATCAATCTCTACCGACGCCCAAATTCCGTTCCAAGTGGGGCTCCGACGTATCCTCGACCGTCAGTTCCGCGTCTACCAGGTCCAGAAAGAACAGTTGCCTTCGGAAGGCACGGAGGATGAAGTCAAGAAGAACACAGCCACCAAGCGCGGAGTGGGCCTCCTTATCTTCTGCGTAAAAATGGAGACAGAACTCGGAACCGTCAAATCACAATGGGAGCATTTCAGTATTAGCTACGGCGGCGATCTTTCTCCACAGATAGTCGTGGTTGTCGGCGCCTCGGATCAATCCTCTGCAAGCGATTGGTGGGGACGCGCGCTAGGCGGGACCCAGGTCAAAAGTGATGCTGATCTTGCGTATTGGCCCGCAAACGTCGGAGAAAGCTCTGACGAGGCGGCACAGAAACAATTGCAGGACCTGATCACCGAACGCTGCATTGACTGCAGTAAAGTGAGACTCACGAGGAACGAGCAGCTCTTCAGGCGGTCACTTGCCTTGGATATGTCGAATTTGACGACACTGTGGATGAAGGACAGTGTTGGAAAAGAGAATGGTCCACCTAGCGATAGCCATGAGCTGGACATATTGACGAAGATTGGTGTGTGGGAAGACGTTCAGGGGTCAACCTCGCCCGTAGCATCGCCCGTAGAGCACTCCATATGAGCACTCCAGCCAATCGACCTAACATCCCAGACTCGTTTATGATCTCTTAAATTATACAGACCTCATACTTTCCACAGCATGTAACAGCAAATGTGCCACATTGTACCGGCATCGGTAACTGTCTGTTGCGTGCGCATTATACTGCAAAGGCTTGGCCCTGACGCGCATCAAAAATGCATCGCCAAGTTCGAACCCCAAACATGGATTTATGTGGCGTACATGCAGTGAAAGACGTCCCACTATATGAATATTCAATCAACTCTCCCGCCTGATCACTTCATCGACTCACGGAGCTAAACTGCGCTTGTAATCTCCTCCAATCCTAATCATACCATGTCCACATCACCTAGGCTTTTTCTCAGAGGTACGATCCTGGAACTTGGAGGGTATACCGGGGGTCGCAATTGACGGTGCACGCTTTGCAGATTTCATCGCATATGAGCTCTCGCCTGAGAAATGGCTGAAACTCATTAGCCCGAAAGTGCGACTCCGCGTGCGAGGACAGAAAACTGATTTTGTCTCGCCGGCCGTCAAAGTGGCCAGCCGGTTTACGGAATCCAGCATGGGTGACCAACCAGATACACATTGGCCCTGGAGCGGTGAGGAGTGGTCGCCACGGTGAGCTGCATTTCTTCCACCCAACCTTTGGACGTGCGCGTTCGGTCTAGTGCTGATCAGTGTGTTCGCATCCAGACCATCGTTCGCCTACGATGAAACATTCCACATAGTCATCGAGAGGCGATTTTGGTTGCGGTACAAGTGCATCCGCCGAACAAAGTCTGTGACCATCGACGAGGTTTGGACGGATGATCGAGGGCGTGAGTGTATCAAGATCTCGATTTGAGTTATAGTCTTTCTGAGCTTTGTTTACAGCTTGTGCGTTGCCACTGTACGATGGGCATCACTCTTCTGAGGCGCTCGAAAACCAGTTGCAGATACAGATGGGCAGCATCTCATTCGCAGTGAGTTCGAGTTGAGACTGGCGGGCCGTAGGTTGCGCCGAAGACAAACTGGTTCTATGGGACACTTTTGAGAAATATAGATTATGGAATGAGTCGGATGGTACCACTCGAAACCGATACCCTATCACTCCTGGTTCACGCAGGAGAGCCAGAGTTGGACAACAGCCGTTGAGAAACATGTCTTGCACATCCCCTGACATGGACTTTACGTTTACATCATACGTTCAGACCTTGGACTCCCGCTGTATAGCACGAGCTGTTAGTCATAATCGACACAATCGAGGATAGATCACCTAAATGTGCAACACCTTATACTCGATGTCGGGCGGTGTGATAAATTCCAGCCTGTACATCATCAATCGAGCCCAGGAGTCCATATTTGTCTCTTATACCGTGAACTTGCGGCCATATAGTCAAATACGGAAAAGAAAAATCAGCTCTAGGATTTCGGATCCGAACCCGGCCTAGGCTAGGTTCCTAGCAAGCAGTGTAACACGGGCAGTGTTAGCAAGCTACAGCACGAACGATCTTAACGGGGGTTGCCTCGAGTTAAACTGAGACCGACGAACCGCAGGATGCATCCGATTCTATGGGACAGTTGTGTGAGAAATCTGGTTCACGAATTCGGATGGTCCTGATCGAGGATAAATTTTGCGCGGAAGTGGATATATGAGTCACCGATGAGTGTGCTACGGAACGATTTCCGGCTTACATGGGATATCAATGACGCCTAGCATAGGTCCAGACTTGTTTCGTTGTGCAACGTTGACTTACGACCGCATCGTCAAGTTCTGATTGGGCGAAACTACACAGAGGTGTCCTGGAACTTCGGGCTGTAGAGGCCCCGGCTCCGAACTTGCCCTAGGTCCCTAGCAAGCAGTGTACTACCGGCGGTGCTAGGTACAACTTTGGGCATCCTAAGGGTCCATACGGGTGATGGCTCTGCGTTGGTTGTGACGCTCGCCAAGACATGACGTTCGTCGGCATTGGGCCTGTGTCTGCAGAATTTAGAAATAAGACGCTCACAAAAAGGGCCGTTTTCTACCTTGATATAGTCACTTCCAAGATGGTCGGCACGCGTTGAAGTGACCAGGAGATGGAGCGAACCCGTCGAATGAAATCATTTGTGCAATTTGCACACCTGGCATACTACCATTAATGCTCTTGAGAAGTCCGAGTCATTGCGAAGATGGAAATGGACGTTAATACTTATACAGCAACGCTGCGCCGGACAGCCAAGGGTTCCGTTGAGCGTATCAGTGACCCCGCCTGTCATGGTCGGGTGAGAAAAAGCTGCTGTGCCATTCTTATCGAACGTGCGGGCGCCAGCCACCCCCATGAGGCTGTCCGCGTTTGTAGTACAGCCGGAGCCGAGTAGCGAAAACTATATGAACCGGCCCAAAGCACATTCCGGCGGTAAGTCTTCCCGGCAACAAGCTATCGGGCCTTTCTCCTCAGCATCCCTCTCTTACCATCGCCGTTCTCACTAATCATACATATAACGGTGCAATGTCTGTCTCATCCGGTGTTTCACTCACAGGTACGTGAACGGCTTTGTTCGCTGTTTTTTTTTTCCGGCATGCCGCATGGCCTTCGGTGATGTGACCTATCAACTGACCACCACTTTCCCCCGCAGATTTCACCGCCAACGATGTTCCGACCAAGAAATGGATGAAGCTTTTCTCCCCCAAGCTACGACTTCGGGTTCGAATGCGGAATCGAGACTTTGTCTCTTCGACCGTTAAAGTCCGGAGTACGGAGGCAAACAACCTCTCAAGTATATCTTGGCCTTGGACTGATGACCAACGGTGAGTTGCTGTCCTGCGAGCTTCCAGGGACATCGATTTTCCGGGCGCCTCGAGTACTCACCGGCGATGTCACTCCCAGGCCATCCCTTGCCAACGATGAGGTGTTCGAAGTGAAGATCGAGAGACAGTTCTTGCTAGGATACAAGTGCATCCGTCGAACGAAGCCAGTGACCATCGACCAAGTTCGTACCGGCGATCGTGAGTACCATTCACCCAGTGTCCGAGACTGCACATTTCGGATGCGTTCCTCCGACCTCGCGACTGTGGGACTCACCGTATCCCTCGTAGATTGTGCACTGCCGTTATTCGATGGGGGGAAAGCTGTAGAGACGCTCGAGGACGGGATCGAGATTGGTGATATCATATTCACGCTTCAAGATGGTGCGACGAGCGAGGATATGTCGTCGTCCGCAGGCAGAGCCAGCCCTACGTTCTACTCATGACGAGGTCGACTTACGCAAGGGTAATGAGCAGCATATATATTCGGCTTGGATGGTATTACCACCACTGCGAGCACGGCGGGTGGGTTATAGCGCGGGGTCCAGGAGCGACTCGTGACTTCAGACATGGACTCTTTTTATTGATCTGACATCATGATTCACAGCCAATCATTCTATGAACTCTGTTCGCTCATGCCACCATTCGATACCCTTATGGAGAGCCTTGTCCCCATTATGACGATACCCCCATGTCATGACTTCATATGTATCGTCTCCCTTTATGCTTACAGTTATGCGAATACAATCGAACAGGAATGTCGATAAGTTACTTGTTCTCCTTGATTGCATGTATTGTATACGCTACCAAGCATGAATGTCATGGTGTATTGTCTCCAAACAGGTACCGGCCACAACTGTCCGCGCGCCAAGCATGTTTCTTACACACGTCAATGTTGCTTCAATCTCGATAGCCTTCGGTTCAAACGTTCAAGTTCGGCGTAAGCTACTACCCCTGGCGGCTCAATTGAAGGTTCCTACAATGTTTCAAGCCGCCTGAGGTGCTGCATGCCAAGTTTTTACCTTCATTTTTCCCCTTGTAACAATTTCAAACGACCGACAAGCAATGGTCGGGTACGCATTCATTAATTAGCCTTCGGTTCAAACGTTCAAACGTTCGAGTTCGACGTAAGTTATCACCCCTGGCGGCTCAACTGAAGGTCCCTACAATGTTTCAAGTCGCCTGACCCAGGTGCGGTACGGTGCTGCATGTCAAGTTTTTAACCTTCAATTTTCCCCTTGAAACAATTTCAAACGACCGGCAGACAAAGGTCGGGACACATTCATTAATTGTTTCTGGAAGGAAGATCCCGTAGGACCTAGTACATTGTTGGCCAACAAGGTCACATGCGAGTCTGAAACGAGGTCCAGGATGTGTCGGGATTTATCGATTTGAAAGCTCGACGCCTACTACGTAAGTAGTGCGAACCTTAAAGAAGCCTTCAATGACCGCCCGTGCAGTGCCCATCATTTAACTTTGTCCATACGTTCTATGTGGATCACGCGACCCCGATCGGCGATGGACACCGTACAAGAATGACGACACTCTAGATCAGATGGTCGAGTGCATTTCTCCCGAAAACCCGCACAAAGTTGGCGATCATTTCCAATTCATATACATTCCATTCTTTTCGAGGGGCTGTTCAGACAAGGTGACAATACAAGGTGCCCGTGTTTTGTTCTTGACGGCTTTTTGTCTCGTGATTTTGATTTTTGTGGCATGGTGCGTGACACGGGCTATGGACGGCACTATTGTCTCGCACAACTCGGCGAGAACAATCACGAGGCTGTGACTAGTGGCCGTAATTGGCGTTACGTGTCAACTCAGCCGTCAAGTTCGAGAGAGCACCTTCGACGGTCGAGACCCTCGAAGCGGGTCTTCGAATGACCCCTCATGAAATTCTGGACTGTACGGACCTTATCCGAATCGAGGGTTGCGCAACAGAGGAGGTGGACGTGTGGAATTAGGGGCCATCAAGTGCCGCAGAGTTCTACGCTCGGCCAACTCCCGTGTGTTCACATGCACATGAGCGGGGCCGCATACGCGCGCCACCTTACGAGCGTGTCAACATATCAGCATTCGAGTATGGGCGCAGGGGTTCGATTACGTCCATCGATGGGACTGACACAAGCCACAATCTCTGGATCGAGCGCTGAATGATACGATGGTCGGTCCGCTCCTATTGCCAAATCGCAGTGAGGTCGCGACAGGCTCGCCGAGGGTAAGTTTGACGTCATTGATATGGGTGCTGTTTTCGTACCCGCGATACGCAGGGTCGAACCCCGCGCAGGTGACGTCGTGCTGTGCTCGCCATCAGTCGTTGTCGTCATCGAAGAGCGCTCGCACTAGGATTCCTTGCATGGACAATATTGTGCGCCCAACGCGCTCCAAGTCACATCTGCCCTCCTTGTCTCACCATTCATATCTCGATTTCAAAATATGAATTGGGTTTTCTAGGGCGGCTCCACATGCCTAATATGCAGATATGATTTGCTGCGCAGATGGGTCGCGGCGCTGATAACGTGGCAACTCCATATCTTGGTGCTCTAGATTGTCAGAGAATGGGAGAACGTTTGCGACGATCAAGCAGCGTCGTCGTGGGTGGTACAGAGGGTACCTGACAGATCAGAACTTGAGAGATGGGCCGATAGAGAATCCGCGTCGAAATTTGATGCTCACTCCACAGCGGCATATAATGTGCCTGAAACACCTTAGACTGCCTTATCGATTTGCACACACCACAGTAGGCGACTATCGGGCACTGAGGAG
>JBBPMD010000235.1:0-36202 GCA_038090095.1 Zangia roseola
CAGTCCGACGGATATACTTCCGCTTTCTCGTGTTCTATATTGGTGGCGTATTTGTTATCGGATTACTCGTACCATCAAATGACCCTTTACTCAACATCAATTCCAAGAATGCGTCCGCAGCTCCATTCGTCATTGCTCTTAATCGAGCTGGTATCAAAGGGCTCCCATCAGTGGGTTGCGGCCTTTAATTGTCTGGAGCTCTGACTAGAAGGTTGATCAAGGTTGTAAACGCCGCCGTGCTGTCATCGGCTTGGTCCGCCGCTTCCGGTGACCTCTATATTGCATCCAGAGGGCTATGTAATAGTTATCTGTTCTGCATTCTACCACCGTGCTGATCTCGGATATAATCAGATGGTCTTGCTGCTTCTCGCAGTGCCCCAAAGATCTTCTTACGGACATCCCGATCCGGATTGCCTTACGTTTCTGTTGCTTTCTGTGCCTCCTTTTCATTTCTGGCATACATGGCCATAGGCGACAGTTCAGGCATGGTTTTCACATGGTTTTCCAGCATGACTGCCACTTGTGGCCTAGTCACATGGTTTGGTATCGGCGTCATCTACATTCGATTCTACAATGGTCTGCGTGCGCAGAACTTCGACAGGAGGAAGTTGCCTTATTGGTCGAGGCTTCAACCGTACGCAGCTTGGTGGGCCGTGTGCGCGTCAGCTGTCACCATGTTTGTGCGTTACCCCAGCCTCATTTCCTGATGTATATTCAGAATTGTTCCCGTTGCAGTTCAGTGCTTGGGAGGTCTTTTTGAGGGATGAATGGTCTACGGCAACTTTCGTGACCAATTACCTTCCGATCATACTTTTTCCGGTTCTCTATATATCCGCAAAAGTGGTCACTAGGGCGCCCCTTGTCAGAGCTGATGAAATGGACTTCGAATCGGGTGTATCGGAGTTTGATGCTATTACGTCTGTCTTCATTTTGCTTGAGCATGCATTGCCTCTTTAACGAGATTCTTAGGCACGACGACCCCTCACCGAAAAACTGGGTTGAAGCCATCTGGATGTGGTTGGCAAGTACCTCCCAGATATCTTTGGTCCGCTACTCAGCCGTCTGCAGATGTAAAGTTCACCCAGCGCACGAATATATCATGATACTTCCTGCCAATAACATCGGGTCGGCCGTGTCGTGTCCGTAGTGTGTGAACCCGCTGAGCAACATTTCGGACCATATCCCCGAAACACATCTCCTCAACCTCAGTATTTGCGTGTTTTTGCCAACAATCACCACTTTAGTTCTTTCTAACCATGCCCCTACCCCGAGTCAGAAGAGACAGCCGTTCCGGTCATACAAAGAACGACCACTGCTATCAGAGCCACAAGCAACACCACCTCTCGAGGTTACTACAAGTTCCCACGAGCTGATCAGTCGAGATGCCGTATCCTCGAGTACTGATGACCATACCAGCCAACTCAATCAATCCAAGATCATGAAAAGCGAGGCGGTTACTGATATTTAAAGCAGCATTTTATTCTACCCCGGCTTTCGGCACCTCTTCAATCCACCCAATTTCATGATTCCCGCCAGCGAACTCATCTGGGTGTCCGTCCAACCAATCATCCGCTTGTATGTTCAGTGACTGACGGCTCCTTCTCGGCTCGACTGATCGTCTCGTGAGACAGGTTCCTATGTGTTGCAGCCGGCTTTACCATCACGAAAGCAGGCCTTCTGTCCGCCGTGGCGGCTCGCGGTGCCGGGCAAATAATGCTTGTAAGTCACGTCGCCCCCATATCACATCGATGAGCGCTCAACGGAAAAGAACATCACCGTACCGAGTCTTATGTTCTCTAGGATCGTCCCAGCCTTTAGTTCTTCCAATGTCAGCACTCTCGGTGAGGAACATTCTTGTTCTCGATTGTCATGGTAGCACATCGTTTGGATAGGTCCTCTTATATTCATCGCACTGTTGTACGAGATGATTGGTATCGCGATATCATGGACAGTCAAGCAACTGTTTTGGGTTCCGCACCGCTTTCGATATGGGATCCTCGTGGCCGGTGGATGGGCCAATGTCGGGGACATTCGTAGGTCTAGATCAACGATCCATTGCGCACCCTCCCCGATAATGTATTTTGATACTAACAGCGACCTCTGTCGCCATGAGCCTCGCCGCCGCCGCCCCGTTCAACGGTGAATCCGATCAAAACCTGGCCGTTGCTTATATATCTGTCTTCATCCTCATTTTCTATGTACGTTTGCCACCGTGTTTCATCTTATGACATATGACACGGTTTTTTTTTCTATCAGCTCACTCTCTTTTCGCTCGGGGGCTCGAATTTGGTGGCGATGGATTTCCAGGGCCCAGATGTTGTCGATGAGGATGTGCAGGAACAACTGAAAATTAAACAAAGGTACCTTGGCGCGGCGATCGAACGCATTGTTGTCTCACTCAAGGGAATTATGTACCGATCTCGAGGGGAGACTGATGACTGTGATGACGAGAAGGGGGCACCGTCGGCACCCGACCCTCCAACCGCGCCCCTTGAATTACGCCAGGACCCTGTTTCGGAGGTGACGACGATTATCCCACATACCACGGAGCCGGAGCAGACGAAAGATGAAGCCGTGGTCCCTCTTCGTCACCCACTTGTTCGAGTTTCATTCAGTCTCCTTCGGACACTTGTCACGCCGTGCTCTCTCGCCATCATCTTTGGTTTCATCATATCTATCGTCCCGGCGCTCAAAGCATTGTTTGTGCCTGACGTTCCTGGCGTATCTATGCCGCCGGCGCCAGACGGCCAACCTCCGCTTGCTCTCTTATTGGACACGACGACATTCATAGGGGGTGCCTCAGTTCCATTGGGGTTAATGACCCTTGGCTCGGCGATTGCTCGAATGGAAATACCCAACGGACGCCTCCAATCCCTACCCCTTGGAGCCGCCAGCGCATTGGCTATTGGGCGGATGGTTATCATGCCCGTTCTTGGCGTACTCATTACTCAAGGACTGACTCGAGCCGGGTTGTTGAATGCTCAGGACAACGTACTGCGATTCGTATGCATGTACGTCAATTCTTCCTGTCCGCGTCAATGATGTCGCAGATTCATTGATAAACGTCACGTCTCGCACAGCCTGTTATCTTGTTTACCGTCAGCGACGACTCAGGTGAGGCGGCTCTCGTACTTGTCACTGATGGCCATAATTTTACTTTTCTGTCTTTCGAGGTCGTCTTGACACAAGTCTATTCTGGAACGGGCAACGCGCAGCATCTCTCGGTGTTCCTCATTCCGCAATACATTCTCATGTTCATCAGCATGACCGGACTAACGGCGTACACGTTACGTCTACTCTTTGGCTAGAGTTCAAACGTTCACCGGCACACTTCAACTATAGAGTTCAGACCTCGATGGTTACATTTTGTGATATACTAGTCTTGATATTGGTATTTGGTATATGCGGAGCGCATCAACATGGATCGGGGAGAGACATGATGCTTTCAATGTACAGTAGAATAGGGTGATTGCAAGAGATCTGTATATTTAACTCTGTTTCCAGGCGTTTCAATGTGCTAGTGCGGATCGAGTCCGGTGCCCTGGAGTAACACTGACAACGGCGGAGATGAACTACCAAGAGGACTTGTGTCAAATTTGACGCGACTCGCGTGAACCATATAATTGGCGTTATAAATGTCGTTGAGTCGCGATCAATATGGCCCACGACCTGTTACAGGGTCCGGGGCCGAATTATGCTGCACTAGGACAAATAAAGGCCACAGCCATTAACAGGGTGTCAGGGTCTATGATAGTAGTGCACGGACCAACAGTGTGACTCTCCCGGTAGTAGTAGTCCTACTACCTCTTTGCTCTCGCACACACTCCGGCTCGGCTTGAGGACGAGTACTACCTTCCGCGCGCGGGCCGAAACTGAACATGCACGTACTGGAAGCACGCGCCACGGTGGAGAACAGCTTCACGGTCGTCCCGTTGGCGTAGGTGTTCGCAAGTGCTTCTGCCCTCTTGCGGCACTCAGGTAGAGCCCTTCTGTTCGCCCACGAAACATCTTTGGCTAATATTGTTGTTGGTCATGAGACTGGTTGTTCATGTCAAGCCCGAAGACGTCGCTTGACTATCCGGGATCGTCGAAACCGTCTAACGTGACTTGGATTCAAATGAGACTCAAGACGAGACATCGCGATATCGTTGAAGGTACCCCCGTCCTTGTTATAGCCGGATAGCGTTGCCCCCGGATTAGCTTACGAGTATGAGCAGACTATGGTAGGTCCCTTTGGGATTTGTTCCACCATGCCCTTCAATTTCAGATGATAAAGCGATTCTGGCTAGATCTGGAGCGGTTCGTGAGGAATGTGTCTTCATTACCCACAGTAAACCACATATGTCGAGGTACTCATTTGATTGGTCAAGCGAGCGACCTCCCAGATTTTATGTCTCCTGCACTGGACGCAGTTTCCCAATCAGACATGTGTCTGCGGAAAAAGAAAACTTCCAGTTTTGGTCTTGCCAACACGCTAAATGGATGTTTCAGGAGTGAGACGGACTTTGTCTCACCTCGGGGAGGAAGAAGAGATAGAATAAGTTACCCGGTATTTCCTTGATCCCTTCGATCACTGCTAAAGAAAACCGCACTCGTCGGGGAATGCACAGCCGCGACTGCAGCCGAGTGCCTCCTCGACATCTCCCCGCGTGTCTCGAGCAATACATAGGAGACGTGAGGTATACCAATCACACCTACCGTGTGTGAGTCTCGTGCCATACATTTGTAGACCGGGAAGATGGGGGAAGTCATCATACAAGTTATAACACGATCAAGCAATTTTCCGTTGCCAAGTTAGGGTTCCGAATTGTGATTCTCACCATCTCGCGTTTGTATATATTACTTACTGGAAGGATTGATCCCTGGTCCTGTAATACCATTTGCAGCATGAACACTTCGCCCACTTATTCGCGACATTAAGATACCGCGGTTTTCTTGTGTCACTAGTGGTCCGAGCGCTGGTCAGTGAGTCAGATGCCATTGAAATCAAAGTTGGGTCACGACTTATTTTGTGGGTGGCGATGGATGTTTAACACTTAAACCCCCTAGTCCCATGTTGTTGACAAGTTGGAGAGTCCGGCAATTTCTATCTTCTCAGGCCGACCACCCCAAAAGTATAGATACAGAGGTGAGGTCCTTGCCGAGTGCCGCCCACAAAATGACCATATCAAGATCCCACCCTCCTTGTTAATATGTCGTTCGTTAGATGTCACTCAAACACGTACTACGTCCAAGATAAACCGTCCCGGTCTGAATAACCCGAGTATGACAGCGCGCTCGCATGTATGTCGGACACATAGTTATCAGTTCGAACGAACGTCGGAATATCGGGAGTAGATTGATGAGTCGAAAAGTCGTTCTTTCTCTATAGAAACCATCATTATTGCATTCATCCATCTTTACAGAATACCATCATTACTTTCACGACTTCCCATGAGCTCACCGGGATGGCAGGACTGACGGCACGTGCACGTCACGTCCAGCTTCTTCGGTTATTAGAGCGGGTTTTATTGTTACGGTACTCACATATCAACAATACTGCATTCGTGCGCCGCGCCGTGATCTGCGAGCAACGTTCCGTGCGTCTCCACCGGACTTGATCGTTCGAATCATCGATGGAGCGGCGGCCTCTCAATTTGGAAACAGCTGCGTCCTACGGTAACACGCGGGGTAAGTGCAACACTCGAAACAAGCCACGGAAGAAAAGAACCTCTGAACGCGCTTTAGAACTTCTGGCTATCCTTCGTCCGAACTAGAAGCAGTGAGGAAATGGGAATCCTCAAGTCATGAGCAGAAATGGAAGCACATCCGAGACTCCGAGTCCGAGTCTCGTGCGACGCATCAACCGGTGCAGGACCGATGGAAGTAGCGGGAGAAACATTCGTGATGATCATGGAAGAAAGAAGAAAAAAAGAACAACGGGCGAGATGGCGACTCACTTGGTGGGTATTGATCCCAGCGTCGCGCACCCGGACCGTAGCCGTAGGTTCGCGTATCATAAAGTAACGTTTGGCGCGCAACAGCGTTACGGTAAACTACCAAGTGCGCTGAATGGAACCAGAGTTATTCGGCGGAGGTGGCTGAAACAATAGCGACTTTCATCACAAATTAGATCTGTAACCAAGTGCCGAGCTGATGAGATTCCAAGGTAACATCGATGAGTTGGAAGAGACGGCGTCGGCGGTACGGGAGCGAGATCTCGTCGGGACGGTGAGCATCTTGCGTAGTTTGAAATGTGACTTCCGTGATAACTTCTGCGTTCCATCCCAAAGCCGGTTACGAGTGCCGAGTGAAAGGCGGTGTCCAAGCCTGGAGCAGCGTCGACACTAAGGACAAGTTGAACGAATTCGAACAATACGCTCCGACAAGGCAGGAGGTAATGGACGGGAAGACAAAAAGTGAAAATCCAATAGAATTGGGAGAAGAATCGGTGTTATTTCAGGTCGACGGCGGGTCCGGGAAAAACTTCTGTCGCCCGAGAATGTTATCCCGGTAAAAGCGGGGTTGGAATACAGTTAGCCGAGTATCCGAATATGATATTTACGCATGTGTGAGGGCATGACTCTCACATTGGCGAGCGCTGCAGTCTGAGTCGACTCGGATGCCTTCAAGCTAACAACACGTTAACAGCGCCCTAATGCGTGATATGGAAAGTGTTGCTGTCGTTTCAGGATCCGCGTACCTGGAGCGTGGCTAACTTGTGGTGGAGAGATGTACAGTAAGTACTTTAAGTTTGCGCGGACTGGATCGAGTACGTAAATCGAGATAAATTATTGTATTTTCGTGAGCCTTCGACTGTACACGTTGCATTGATCGGCTTGGCAACAGTAATGCCGCTTGACTCGAAAACGACTTTTGAACAAGTGGGTCACAGGGAGGTCTCGTGCTGGGACCATCGTCACGAGTACCTTTTCTTTGGCACAGGTTAGCTGACACGCCATGTCACGAGTTTCAACTTCGCTAGCGATTAGTCATCAGCTTGTCGGCCAGCGAAGAACTGCATTCGCAAAGTAGGTTATTACGGCCAGCCTGATTCACGACCAATTTCAACGTCTACTTACTGCCGCAGAATGAATTGAATCATGGGTGTCAAACTGCGGCTGGATAGCGCCTGGGCCCCACTAGTTGGATCTTGTTACCTAAATCAGCTTCTTAGACTGATGCCAACTCCAAATTGGATTGCTGTGTCAGCCTTCAAATATTCATTTCGCCACGGCAGCTTTGTCTGGGATGCATAAAAGGCTCGTTACGCGCGGTCCTTCTAATTTCCAACCTTTTCTCTTTTCTTCTCCCTGCAGTATATCCTCCCTCACACTCTCTCGCTGATACCACCATGTCCGACGCCGAGAAAGCCCGAACCTCTGAAACCCAGTTTGTCCAAAATTATGACAAGCAAGCCAACTTTGCGCCACGACCAACCAAGATCGCCAACCCTGGTGCTCTGTACGTCCCGCCTTACTTGCATACCACGTTCGCCCTAGACGTCTGACCCTATATCTATAGCGGTCTGTTCTCGTTTGCCTCAACCACGTTCATTCTTTCCCTGTACAATGTAAATGCAAGAAATATCCACACCTCCAATGTCGTCGTCGGTATGGCCTGCTTCGCTGGCGGTCTTGCCCAATTCCTGGCAGGCATGTGGGAATTCCCCCGCGGTAATGTTTTGGGAGCGACAGGTGCGTTGGACATCTAGATTGCTACCGTGATCCCTATCTCCACTTCACCGTCATCTCATTATCGTAGCCACGTGATTTGCTGCTGTGTTGCGGACCATGTCTTTGTTATTTTTATCGACCGTGTAATTATGTTTGCAAATTTGACTAATCGTCATTCCAGCATTCACTTCTTACGGAGCATTCTGGATGTCATATGCAACAATCTTGATTCCAGGAAGTGGCATCGTTGCGGCTTACACATCTGAAGATGAGCTGGCACAAGCGCTCGGTATTTACCTGATTACATGGTTTGTCGTGACCGTCTTGTTCCTGTGAGTCCAGTTTACGTGCTGGCGAACGCATTACTCAAATGTTACCCCCAGTATCGGAGCTCTGCGCCGTAATCTCGCCTTTATCGCACTGTTCTTCTTCTTGTCTATCACCTTCCTCCTGCTTGCGATCGCCGAATGGTCTGGCCAGGCTGTGCTCGTAAAGGCTGGTGGCGGTTTCGGTATCTTGACGGCCTGGATTGCATACTACTGCGGTCTCAGCGAGCTGCTCGTCAAGGGTGAGAGCTGGTTTAGTCTTCCCTTGGGTGGTATCAAGCAGGAGCGTGTGCTTTAGATTACGAGTTTGCATTTTACGGGTTCCTATTTACGGTGACTGGACCAGATCTACCAGTCCTAGTCATCTACTGTTACCCAGCCTTTTTTTTTTGACTACAGTATGGTTACCCTCATTTCTGCTACAAAGTCTCGTAACTTTGGTCTCATTTGATTTCGTTGTAATGCCTCTCCGAAATTACAATGACCGGCTACGAATTTATTGGATCTTGAGAATCAGCGTATGTGTTCCAATCAAATGTTCTACGTACTATTCAGCGATACGGTTTAATAACTTGCGTTTTCTCATGATTGCACGATTATGATATTTCACATTGAAGAAGCCACCCTTGGCGGAGACATTCTTTGATCGACTTGATTGGTGCCAACATTGAGGATATAATTGGCTGATCTCGCCGTACCCCACACTGAAACCTGTCCATGTGATGCTTCCGTTCAAAATTTCACAGAGGCAAGCGCTACAATGTGCCCTGACGGCGTGGAGCCAATACGATATTTCCGTTTTTGGGAAAGGTACGCAAGGCAGCACGGCCGACAACACATTCATGGGAGAAAGTGGAGTTGGTGGCGTTGCTTCCGACCGGAGCCACCGGTCGCGACACATGGTGGACTCGGCAGAGATCCGGGACACTAAATCGAGTCCCCGTCGTGCGATGGTTTCCCGCCACGGCGTCCGATGTCTTCTCCAGTTGTCGATGGGATCAACCCCACGGTATCAACTCGGGCAATGTATGACGATGAGCACGTTGGTCAATATTCATGGTGGCTTAGTCAAGACCGGCATGTCCCGAAACTCCGCTTGGTCTTCCATTTGTGCACGCTTGCTGATTGTGCAAGCCAATCCGTTCGAGTGTTTCTTTTTTTTCTTTTTTTTTCTTCTTCTTCGTCGCCATCATGTCTTTAAATCTCCCTATTGCTCATGGCGATATAACTGCTCCGACACCACAGAACACCCCTTTGAATCAGGCACCGATTGCTCAGGGATTGTCGCGTCCGACCGTGCCTGACATCTCCGAAGATAATGAGCAAGAAGATGATGGCGAGGGTGCACTCCCACCCGGTGCCCAATCTGCAATGCTTGGAATGGTCCAAAATCGTCTTTCTGATCTTGTTGGAAAGAGTTCTGGTTATATCGAGGGTCTCCCGATCGAGGTAAAAAAGAGCGTCGAAGCCTTGAAAGGGGTTCAGGTCAAGCAAAACGAACTACAAAATCAGTACAAACGCGAGTGCTTGGAGCTCGAGAAGAAGGTATCCGATCGCTCTCTTTGTTTTATCCCTCCCTGTATGCGCGATCAGATCGCTCATTTGTTGTCTATGTTGCTTAGTATCTCGAACTTCAAAAGCCTCTTTATGAGCGACGAAATGCAATCATCTCTGGTTCATCCGCCCCCACGGCGGAGGAGATGGATGCTGGAATCCAGTCATCGCTCAAGGCCGATGAGGAATACGCGCCACTCGCCAAGGATCCTCCAACTGGCCCCGCCGCGATCCCAGAGTTCTGGCTCACAGCCCTTCGCAACCATATTGGCATCTCAGATCTTATCACTGACCGTGATGCGGCTGCTCTCAAACACCTCACCGATATCCGTCTCTCTTACCTTCCCAACGATGAAGCTAAGCCCGGTTTCAAGATCAGCTTCTATTTCAGTCCCAACGAATACTTTGAGAACGAGGTTTTGGACAAGACATATCTCTATCAGGAGGAAGTGGGATACTCTGGCGATTTCGTCTATGACCGTGCGATCGGCGCCGAGATCAAGTGGAAGGAGGACAAAGACCTGACCAAGGAGTTTGAGATCAAGAAACAACGGAATAAAAGTCGGGTTCTTTCAGCAACTGTCACGAACAGCGCGCTGATAATACGACTAATCAGATACTAATCGAACTCGCTTGGTTCGCAAAGCCAAACCGACTGATTCCTTCTTCAACTTCTTTTCTCCCCCCGTTCCCCCCACGGACGATGATGAGTTCGAGGACGAAGATATCGAAGAACTGGAAGAAAAATTGGAGATGGATTACCAGATCGGTGAAGATCTGAAGGAGAAGGTATGAAATTTTGTTTGCTCCTCGTCTGCGAGCTCATGTGGCGTGCAAAGGTGATTCCTCGTGCCATTGACTATTTCACCGGCAAAGCTCTCGAGTATGACATGCTGGATGAAGACGATGATTTCGATGAGCTTGACGAGGAAGACGAAGACCAGTTCGACGACGAAGTATGATTCTCTAGCCCGTGCGATCCGTGACCCGCAGATCTTAGCTCCAAATTTTTCCAGGACTCTGACTCGGACAACGAGCCGCCCGCAAGAAGGCGTGGGCCTCCCAAAGGTCGTGGGGGCACGGGTGCAGGCAATGTTAACCCCGAAGAATGCAAAAACCAGTAGATGATGATTCGATCTGTCTTGCTAGCCACAATACCATTTTTACGATGTGCGTATGTGTACAACATTGATCTCTTTTTGTTCAAGTAAGCTGCCATCCTGTACTGCTCCCAAACGCTTCGCTTCCATTTTTGCACCTTTTCTTTTCCTCATGTACGACAACAGACCTCTTCTCTCCCCTGCATTGCTTCCTCTCCATCTTTCTTTCGCTGTGGATCTGTTACTGCGTTGCGTCTTAATCGATATGCGTGCGCGTGCGCTTTCACTTTTTCCTCTTTCCGACATGTCGAACTACTTAGCTCGTCTTTAATGGGTTTTCGATTGGTAGGGTGTGCGATAATCTATCCTGACCGTTTGATGGCTACTTACTATGTGCGGTGCGACCAGCTGGTAGTTCCTCGTTGGCGTACACAGGTAGTCTTTTGGCGCAATTTTGGCGGCATCCCTGATAATTATACAAGCCTGAGGCCTGAGGAGCTAAATTCGAATCCGATGTTACAATAAAACATAAACTCAAGAAACTCAATATACAATCACAAACAACTCGCCATTTCCATGGGCGAGGTTTTGACAAGTGAAAAAGAAAAAAACATAGAGTCACCTCAACTGCTGATGGAGATGAAATCCCACTACCCGACTCGCCTCTCAAACCTCCGGCGTCTTGATCTCAACGCTCGATGTGGCGCTGAGCTGGCGGTGTATCTCGACGTCCACCTCCCGTTGGATCTGAATGATAGGTAGCTGTCCGGTAGCTCAAGATCCGCGGTACCATCGCTAGAAACCCGGTACTCACAGACTCGCCAACGGAGAATCGGTCCTGTCGGAGGGTCGGCGACAGCGCTGTCATGCAGCGACAGACGAATGGGAGGGTTCCGAGTCCGTTGATGTTCCTGGCATTGTTTTTGCGTGCGTTTAACCTGTTGGTTTTCATCAGAAAATGGGCATTCGAGGATACAGGGACGTACGATGCAAGGAGGGAGATGGCGTAGACTGTCAGCGAGTGAGTGAGCGGTTTGTTCGCAAGATACGCTTACGAGGGGACGCACGTTTACTCTGTACCTGTACGAATGCGGTAAAGTCCATGCCTTTGAGCGTCAGGAACTATATGGTGCACAGAGGTGACAGCAATTCAGGGAGAAATTGAAACAAGACAAAGAAAAAAGGACCCACAGTGATGATGACGAGGATCGCAAACAACCTGGCGTCGTAAATCATCCATCGATATTCCACGACAGTGAACATCAATAATGGTGCTTACGATGTCAACGCGCCAGTGTTGATCGTGTACACTAGTAACGTGTTAATGACGCGATCTGTCCTGATGAATTGCGAATGGTCAATGGTCAACGGGGATGGTCTTCATACAACTCACCCTTCCATCCCGCTGCGTTGTCTACGGAGATAATAACAAAGTGCGACAGCGATAAGACTATCCGCAACTGCGGACAGAACCCATCCCGCGACCATCGTAGGCTGGGGAAACAATGTCAAGACCCGTACGAGTGACAACCAAGGCTTGCACGGACTGACATGAACTTTGGCAAGGAACTTTGCGACTTCCGTGTATTTGAATCTTTGGGGACGAGGGTCAGCAGAAATTGGAAACGGACTTTTTCGATGGGTGGAACGCTCACCCGAGCGCGGCATTTCCGATAGCGACGGCTAGAAAACATAAGGGAAATAGGGAATATAAAGGGACAGAAACCATACCTGTCCGGACTGTCGCAAGGGCGCCCTGGTCATGAGGTTATGATGGCGCCGAGCGGCGGAATCAAGTTGGAGTGAACGTACGAGGAAGATGGATACCAATGCTTGGTTACTCACTGGAAAATATCGACCACGTTGAGCACAGCATCACCGAACGTTCAAAAGGATGTGGGCTTACATTTCCAAATGCGCCATACGAGGAACCTGGATGAAAGTGACGTTAATACTATTCGAGAGACAGTTGTCGGCGGGCACACAGGTCAACCACACACGCGACGACAAACTATGCCCAACCGTCAGTGAGGTTTTCACTCTGGGAAAAACACCTCTCGAGGCTCACCCCACTGATATAGGTAGCCTGAACAGTGATCGACAAAGGATGTGTCAAGGATACTTGGACTTGGTATCAGTGGTATGGCTGCTTACCCCCATGGTCCTGGGGGAATTACGTTTAAGTGACGGTGCTACGCGGTTCGATAATCACTTACCACACGACATGGCTCAGCGCCTTTTGATCGTTGAAGTGCAAGATCAAATAATACTCGATAAAATGGACCGAAAGGAAGGTATGGATACTTTCTAGGAACCTATGGAAATGTCGGTGAAGCACGATCACCGAGTGCGAATCAGTGCCAGACGGCGATCGTTGATCCTACGACCGACGTAGGTGGTTCTACGTACCATATGACCCCTACCTATTCCCATTCAACGTAAATGAGCCAGGGAGCAGAACGAAATCCGAACTCACCAACCACTTCAAGGCCAGTCTATCCGACGAGGCATATTCATTCGCATAATGAAAGACCTGCATGCAAATCACCCCGTATAGCAGCATTGACGCAAGTGTCCCACACAACGGGCCCTGCATAGCTCTGAGAATGAGGGCAGTTGGCATGATGAAGACGATGAAATGTACATGCCCAGTGGGATCAACGTTTGCCCAGATGGTTTATATCAGGAAAAGATACTGGGAAAAAATCGCGAAGCTGATAATCAAGTTACCCCGAAAATCGACGATGTGAGGGGTCCTGATTCTAGGATCATTGATATGTCGGCGGTGGTTCACTGGTTCATCAACCCACCATCATTGGGATGATGAATGGAGCTATTGCCTCAGGCTGGGCGCACGAGCGTGTATGGTTGCCAACACGCGACGATTTCCTGGTCGACCACTCCTAAGCGAACGTGTTCACTTTGGTAAGTTGTAACCATCCAGGTTTCGGGATGCCAGCCTAAGCGAACTCATTGCTCGAACTGAAGTAGCATCCTGATAGGCTCGCTTTAGTACGCTTTCATCACTTGACAGCATGAACTAAAAGTTCGGCACACCATGTCAGGTGCAAAGTTGTCAATATTTGTAGTAAGTGAAGCTGGGAGTCTGGGACAGTTACAGTAACATGCCACCCCAGACGCTACTAGTAGTGTCGCCGGGGCTGATGGTCGTTTTGATGGGCATTATTGGAAACGGCCTGCCAAGTGACGGTTGGTGGGAAAACTTGTACATGGTGACATACTCGATGACTCATTGTTCAACTTGAATATTCGTACGGGAGCGGCTCGGCGTTTGTCACCATAAAAGTGGCTCATTTCTGGATGGGGATGGTGCAAGCGTGCTGCGTATGATTTGGGCCGGGGACTTGCTGGTACCCCAGGTTTTGCCAGTGCCTGCCAACATGGCACATACGAAATTTGGGCACGCTGGGCGCGGGACCGACCTGAAACATTGATGGACTAACTCACCTGGATCAAGTGACCCTACCCATCCACTCCCCCCTGGGGATACACATGATGTCCCGCGTGCACTGGCACACATCGCACCGAGGTGCCTTCAGGAGTTGGCGAAGCGACGTTTCAGACTAGATTCCGTTCGTCCATGTTGGTCTTCGGTCCCTTTTCCGTATCGTAGTAGGGCCCAGATGTACATATCACTCATTTAAATAAATGTCATTCGTATCAATGCACAACACTTCGCAGTTGCACACGCTCCGACCCAACGCACGTTCATCCCCTTGTGTTATTTACTTCCCAGGTTCGTGATTCCTACTTGAAGAGGATAGGTGGGAAGTCAGATCTTGGAAATAATCGACGCTCCGGGCGCTTCGTATGTTTGAACAAGGCCGGTCCCCGTCTGGTGGTAAACGATACCATTGTAAGGCTCGTCGGCGGTCGCATTGACAAGGTAGAAGCGCGTCCTTCCACCAGCACTATCGATATGTTCAGCGACAGGGTTCGTGTCAGAAAAGACAATGTTCCATGAAAACGGTGCTAAAGCCGTAGCATTGCATCCAGCGAGTTGGGCGTGGGTTGTAGTAAGGTTGATTCGGTTGACAGACAGGAGATCGCTGTTGGTCCCTGCGTACAAAGTGTAAGGTTCGAAATAAGAGCCCCTCGTCTCGGCTCGTCCGAGGAAAAAGGCTTCGTATTCTAGGGTGGCATTGACTACGGCGTGCCACACGAAGGAGGGGCTACGTACGACTACTGTTTGGCGCGCGAGAGCTCTCGTAGATGAAAGTATCGTCAAAGCCAGTGCCATTCGAATGGAAAACGCGGATAGCGTAGTTGGTGACGAGTGTTTGGATCGGCTTGAGAGAGAACATGTGGTTCAACACCGAGTCGGAGTTCAGCGAGACAGATTCACCCCATGGGAATTCAATGGACCCTTGATGGCTGAAGTGACAATATCAAGTATCCAGCGGGAACATGAGCACATGGCTTTACCTGCGACCCCGGGTCATTGGAATTCCAGTAAACAGGTCCTCAGTTAGTTGGCCAACTATAAAACCAGCGTACGGGGAGAATTTGTCGAGCATGATGCTAAGAGGGGAAAACTGAGTATTTCCAGCAAGAAGAGTTTAGAACGCACTCACGATTCACTTGGGAATGTGGCAGTAAGACCATGGACATTTAGTGTGGTATTGAACCATGTCTGGCTGTCGTCCCAAGAAAGAGTGTTGCCAGCGATCGAAATTGAATAGCCGGACTCGTTGGTGAAAGTCAGCTTATGACCGGAAGTGTGTGTGCGGAAAGAGGTCCCGTTGGAGAACGTGGCGATAAGTTCAAACGTGGCATTCGCTGGAATAGAATCCAGAGAGGCTGGGTTGCCCTGGATCCAGCGCATGGAGACGAAGAGGCCCAACTGGTTCATGGTCAAGTCCCAGCGTTCCCAGCCATTCGGATCGTCTGGTTGGATGTTGGGGAGGGTATCAAGCGCGAGGTCTTTCGGACGCGATGTCAACGACCCTGAACAGTTGTTGTAGGGACCAGTGGTTGGCCGCCCAAAGCTCCCGCCTGGAAGGAACTCTGCACCAGCCACAGATAGGAGGAAGGGCAATAGGATAAGCATGACATTTGATGCGCCTCAGCGCTTCAGCTGACAGGCTACCTAGCATTATGCCCATTTGGTAGGGACCCTAGGTTGAATGTTAGTCGCAAAGACCCCTGTCCATAGCTGACTAAGCCAAGTTTGAATGCCGACATATTAATGAGGCGTTGATAGTCGCGCACATTGGTCTGATCCACAACGCTTCATTCTCGAAAGCTTGACTGGCCCCCATGGCGGCACGAACAGTCTCGGAACTCACAACCTGGGATGGTCGTCGTGATCAGCAACGCCAAAACTCAAAGTGGCCCACCTCCCCGTCCAGCCTTGCTCGTGATCCGCATCAAACATCCCTCAGAAACCAGCCTGCCGGGAATGCGCGTTCACCAGGCAGGATTTTTGACCAGACACGCGTCGAACGACCTTTTCGTTCCGGTCTCGAAGTGCGGACCTTCTCCGTTCTTTTTCTTGCTCACATTGACCGCGTTTGCGACGACAGCGTGACTCGTTCTCGACCTCATCCGCAAACAAGCGACTCTCAAGCCAAGTAGATACCACTTCAATGTCTTCGCTCGATATACATCATTCCCATCGCCACTCCATCTCTGTAAGTCCTCTCCCTTTCCCACTCGTCCTTTGTCATTTACGATCGACAAAGAGCAATGCTTCTAGTTCAAAACTGCAATCTTCTTCTTTCACAAGATCGTCAAAATCATCTCGCACTACTTCCAACTCATCTGTACATAGTTCTCGTGTCCATAAACCCCAGCTCCCTTCATCGCGCAAACACGTCCCGCTGTCGCAAGCCTCAAAGAATGATTCAGATGTAATAGACCTCACTCTCGACGACACCGAAGACGAACGCCCCCTCGCCGATAAAATGGTCAGTCTTCAACTCAGCCCCGATCAAAAGCCGGTGGCGTGTTAATGATCATCGTCTTCTTTGTTCAGGTTCGCAGTACTCGTTTCAGAAACCAGAGCGCTGATCCTGGCACAAGTCCTCGCTCCCCTTCCGACCCTGGTTCCCCCATGGCTCCGGATGCATCTCTCTTCACACCCCCGCCACCCTCTAGGAGCCGTACCCGACTATCCATGACTTATATCGCGGCACCTTCATTCCCCGAAGGATTCATCAAGGCGGATTACAGGCCGATGTCCGAATACCTTGGAATGCCGTTACTGGACCCTAACGTGCCCGAACGCACACCCCGTCCCGAGTCCCCGATCATTACAAACGAGACGCATGCATCCGAGAAGTCGAAGGGCAAAGAACGCGAACATGTCGTGCCTTCCCCTCCCCCGCAGGAGAAGCAGCACACACCTATTAATACGGTGCCAGACGAGAATCTCGGTGTAGTTCTGGACGCGTTCGACGAGCCCATAATCCTTGCTGTCGAAGATGATGGTTCATACCCCCCGCTCACCTCGTTAGGCCTCTCGACAAACACGCGGTTTTACTTCGTGCATGCGTGGCGAGGAAATGCGGCAAAGCTTCAGGTAGCTGAATCCGACTGGACTCTCAAGATACTCGGAAAATCTTCTGTCTGGGCTCAATCGCTCAGTCGATCGTCGCCTCGTTTGCCTGGGACCACGGGTTGTGCATCGGTTGGGCAGTTAAGGGCGTGGGAATTGGTCGAACCAGAGAGTTCATCAACGGAGAAAGAGTCAAAGGACGGTTTGGAGGAGCAGAATCACCAAGCAGACACTCAGAGTCATGCCGCCGATCCCGACAACTTACTACTACCGAACAATTCCCTTCCCATTCCAAGTGCCGTGGATCCGCCGCACTCCAATCCAGCTGTGCCCCAGGGTCCCTCGTCAACGGCTGTGGACATGGAGCATGACATGTATCAATACTTCGATGGACTAGGCGACTCTCCGCACAAGCAACCCCCTGTTCGTCAGCAACACGACCCGACACGACCATTGCGTCCTCTTCTCCTCCAGTCTGCGAGGCACGCTCAAATGAACGTTTTTGGTTTAGATTTGCTCGCGGACACGGGCGGCAATGAATGCTTTATGGGTGTGCCCCCAAGTCCCCCAATAGAGGACATCGGATCATCAGTAGCTCCTCCCACCACGTCCCCTTTCGGCTCCGCGAGTTACTTTCCGGCTCCGCCAAGTGATCGCCTTCCAGAAGACGCATCTTCTGCAGATGCGTGGCCGTTCGAGCGAGATGGCCCTCCACCCGATAACGACCCACCTCCCGGCAAGGATGTTTCACCTATCGTTCCTGGTACCATTGATCCCTCGCTTCTTGGTTTGGAACAATCTCAAACACCACCGGTGGCACGTAAAGACGCGACGCCGAAAAGGAGGTCCAAGCTTCCAGAACCGGTCATCTATGTTCGTCGACCGATCGATCCGTCGTCGCTACCTTTGGTATCAGGCGGGCGACCCGTGCAGATCAAGTATCGAGATGCAGAGGGCTCTTCCGCTACCCCCTCGTCTCAAGCAAGGTCTAAGGGCGTGCCATCGAACAGTGCGGATAGCCCCGTTGAGGCCTCTACGAAGGATTGGGATGATCTTCCACGCGTAAAGAGACGTTCAGCACCGACACGCAAACTAATTGAAGCCCAAGCCGCGCCGGAGTCGGACTCCGATTATGCTCCTGAGCCGTCTAAGAGCAGCAAGTCCATACTCAAACGGCGGCCAAGTGGCAAGGACAAGGAATCCATCTCCGACGTTGAAGAACCTGAGACGGGAACCGCCCCAGCCATGTCATATTGTCATCAGTGCCGAAACAAAACTCTGCGACCCAAGATGTTGTGCTCCAATGTGACCAAAAATGGCGTATGCGGAAAACGGTTCTGCAATCGATGTATCCTTTACCGGTTGGTCCATCCCGTACCATGCGTCTGACAGTTTGCTCATCGAACTTCTTTGTTCCTGTCTCAACATACATCGTGATCTATTCAGGTACCCTGACATCACCTTTGACGAACACAGCGCAGGTTTCTTGTGTCCCGTGTGTACCAACACATGCAACTGTTCCTACTGTTCGCGCAACCGGGGTGAAGAATTCGTCTCGATGCGGCTCGGAGGGTTCGCCGCGTCCCTCTTCACCGCCAAAGTGACGCTCGTGCGGGACGCAGGTGAGTCGCCGGCACCGCGTGAACTATCGGTGCGCCCGAGTGCCGGTGCGAGCGCGAGCACGACGCCGACACCGGAGCCTGGCGCAGGCCCGGGTGAGGCGATGTCATCCCAGTTCTGGGCACACGTGTATGGGATGGAGGGTGAGCGTATGGGGAGTGCGTTCATGACGCGCGACCAAATAGCGCGGTTACAGGCAGGGTCGCCCGCGGTCGAGCCGACAGCGAGCGCGTCCAAGTCGGGAGGGGGCGAGAAGAAGCGCAAGACGCGGGCGAAACCGAAGACGAGGACGAGGACGGGTCCGAGGATATTCATCGGCGAGCCTCTGTCGTCATGGAAGATTCGTGCGGTGCGGGATTTAGAGCCGAGTGTGGACGTGGACGTCAAGGGCAAGGGCAAGGCGCGCGCGGACGTAGACACAGGCACGGGCACGTGTGTACGTCGACGACGGTATTATGTTGGGAACCCTGCTGCGCTGCACGAGCCGTATAGACGTATGCCGAGTGCCAAGAAGCCGAGGCTGGCGGACATGTCGATATCGATGTCGCGCTGTTCATCGCCTGGGTTGAACTCGGATAGGAGTTTGACGCCGTTGGTCGAGGATGGGGAAGACAGGGAGGTCGGGGACGGGTATTGGCCGCAGCCGGCTGTGGGCGAGTGTTGTGCGTGGACGCCGCCGGGGATGATGGTGACTGGGGGCGTGGGCACTGGGGTGTCTGCTGCGATGGACGTGGATGGACCGAGTCCAAGTCCGGAGTTGGGCCCCGGCCTGGATGCAGGCGCGGAGGGTATGGTTGTGGATGGTGGAGACGAACGGTCAGTCACGAGAGCCTTGTCCGAGGAAGAACTGGCTCGTGCGATCAATGCAGCGCTGGCAGCGCTCAGTGTGGACCCGCCGCTTCCTTGACGAGCGTACGCATGTTTTATGATATATTCCTGCTTGGGTAAACATTGGACGGCTTTCTTTTCTTGCTTTTCTTCTTTGCAGATTGGAAAAAAGGATAGGCATTATGATAGACTATGTAGACGGAAACGTTTTTAATGATCCCCACGCGTTATGCGGACGCGTGTGGGGGATGTGTATCATGGAAGCGGGTGTGATGGCATCAGTATTTGATATCGGTTATGCTATATACAAGGGAGAGAAGGTCCGACTAATAATATGACGCTATTTCACATCTATAGGAGGTGAGCTCGAGGGCTAGACCAACGAAGCGGATACGCACCAGCCACATCCAAAACGCTTCCATCTTGTTCTTGGGCGGTGGGTCGTCGTATCTGTGTATCCCGTCAGTCTCCATCTCCCCCCAAACCCAAGTACGCACGTCATGGCATCAAACTCGGCGACATTGGTCACAAAGTCCATCTCCTCCGGCCGAACAGTCCGCACGCGCATCACGAGTTTAGCACCGACGTACATCACGGGGAAGAACATGATCGGAAAGTAGTCTGTGACAAACGTCGCGGTGGACCAGTTACCCTTGAGGAAGACTTCCCATGCGCTAAACTGTCGCGGGGGTTAGCGGGCGGCGACGAGACACTGGACGGGGGGCACGTACGAAGAGGACAAACGCTGAGCCACAGACGGCCCACCATCCTGCGAATGGCTGGACGCGCGGGGCGAACGGGAGTGATTTACGGTCGATGCCCTGGGCTTTCAGGCCCTTGTAGAACCGGAGGTAGGTGACGCCGATACCGAACCACGTCACGAGACCGGCAGTGGCGGAAAAGTTGGAGAGCCAGGTGAAGACGACGCCGGAGCTGGTGCCGAGGGTCATGTAGGCGAGGAAGGCGAAGCAGCAGCAGGTGCCGACGGCGATGTAGGGCAGACCGGAGCGTGTGGTGTAGCTGAAGAACTTGGGGGCGCTACCAGAGACCGCGAGACCGTCTGTGGACGTGCGTTAGTTGCGCGTGTAGTCATTGAAGATGATGTGCGTACATAAACTACGTGATGCGAGATAGAGGTCACTTGAACCAGCGGACCATGCAGCACTTAGAATGGCAGCATTGATGATCTATCACGAAGTTAGAGCCTATATGGGAACGATACCAACTCTGGCATACCGAGGGCAAGACCTTGATACCGGCTTCGTTGAAAGCAATGACAAAGGGGGAAGCAGAGGCGTTGTTCGAGTTGAGATCAAGCAACGGGTTGTTGGAGGGGACGAGCATGCCAATGATGAGGACACCCCCGATATAGAATACCAAGACACGGAAATAAACACGCTTGACCGCTTTGGGGATGTTCCGGCGGGGATTTCTGGCTTCCGCAGCGGCAATCTAGGAACAAGTCAAGCGGGGAAGTAGACGGACACGAGGGAGGAAAACGAACGGCGACTGCTTCGGTGCCGAGGTAGGAGAATGCCGCTTGAGTTGCGACGCTGCAAGTGCCGAGGAAGTGGCCCTTTGGACCAGTGAAGCCATAGTAGTCCGTGAATGGGCCCGGGTTCTTCCAGTACCGGAACCCGATGCGATCGTGCTTTGGGCCACCGCCCAAGTCGACGACGATGCCAAGAATGATAATTCCCACTATCGTAAGGACTTTGATGGAGCTAGATGATCGTGAGAGGGAGACATGGAACTTTGGTGGTAGGTTTACCTGAACCAGAATTCCGCTTCTCCGTATGCACCTGATGCGAACCATCAGCAAACGGAAGAAAACCGGGAATGAAACGGTGCTCACGGACGCCGAGGGCATTAATGCCGATGGCGACCACCAGGCACACGGTGATGTAAACTCCGGGGCTGGTCTTGTCGTCCCAAAAACTGATGACTGTGGCGGCGGCGGACAATTCGGCTATAAGACGATTCAGTATTGCCGGAGGTATATCATAGGTTAGGATACAAACCAGGTAGGGTGAGCTACGGAAAGAGTTAAGCAGGATGACAGAACCGAAACCAAAGAGAGCTCACCGTCCAACCATACCAATAATTCCAACCAGTGGCAAATGCGTAAGCAGGGTCAATAAACCGCTCTGCCAGCTTGATAAAACCGCCGGGGAGGGGCAAGAAAGCGATCATTTCACCAAGCGACAGCTGTGAGGAGAGGTGAGATGACGTGTGCCTGAGACGTGTGGATAGGAACAGACCATGACAGCGAAACATATGGTACCAACGAAAATGTAACCCAAGAGCAGGCCGAGGGGACCACCGTTCATGAGGGAGGAGGCAGTTCCGAGGAAAAGACCGGTGCCAATGACACCACCGATACTGCGGGGGAAGGGTTAAAATGAAGGGGGACCCAGGGTAAGAAAACGAGTACCTAATCATGGCGACATGACGGTTCTGAAGCTTGCGTTGGAGAGCGGTGTGTACTTGAGGTATATCCTCGCGACTCTCGGCAGTATGGAGGTCAACATCATATGCCAATTTCTTCTCGTTACTGCCTTCGTCTGACGCCATGATGTACAGGGAGAAAAGAAGAAGGGTGTGAGAGCGCGGTGAAGGCTAAATAGTAGACCTTATCGGGTGGGATACAAGATAAGGTCGTGGCTTGATGGGGGACTTGACTCGCCATCATTTCATTCCCTTGCGCAGCATGGCACATGTATGGCATTCGCCGTGATGGAGCTCGGTTGTGCCACTATCATACTATCATCCTATCATTAGTAGTAAAACTTACCTGCCAGCAAAATTCGTGACGATTCCGGTTTCCAACTTGAAACGACGGACAATCGCGGGAAACGACTTCTCGGCTAATCGGCCCGACTTGATCATGGACCACATCGATGTCTATGTCTTTGATGCAATGGGTACTACCGTCGATTGGTTCACAACCGTGACACGCCAAGTCGCCCACAAAAGCAACGGCACACTAACTCAAGGTAGTATCAGCATCGTCATTCAGTACTGACATCTGACGACCTACAGAGGATACCATCGACTTTGCACGCGAGTGGCGACAAGGATACTATGCCTACCTGTAAGTCGGATCATATCTAACAACCTGATCGATCGACCAACCGACCCCAGTCGCAAGGTCACCGCAGGCGGTCAAGGCAGTCTAAACCTCGATGTCGCACATCGTCAAGTACGCCTTCACGGTCTCGCTAATCGATTCGGCGTTCACACACGTTAGATCCTCGACGAGATGCTCGCGACCATCCGTTGGTCCCATCTCGCCACCCTCTGGGACGACCCCGCACGCACGTCCCTTGTGCATATCTGGCACGATCTCGATGGTCAGTTTCCTCACGGTCCGTCGATGTCATCTTCCGACATCTTGCAGTCTACCCAGACACCCTCCCCGGCCTCACCGAACTCGCCAAGTCCGCGATCATAGTCACCCTCTCAAACGGGAGCTACCGGCAGCTCGTAGACATGGTACGTGCAATCGGCTTTGAGGTGACCAACCCGTACGCACGTCACGGCAGGCAAAAAACAAGCGCATTCCGTGGGACGGCATTCTATCCACAGAATTCTTCGGAGTGTACAAGCCGTACGTGGCTTTCTCCATGTGCCGAGATAAAACTCCACTTCGTTCGTGATGGACAGGTCGACACAGGCATACCTCTCCGCAGCTTACCACCTCGGCGTCTCGCCGGAACGTGTGGCGATGGTTGCCGCGCACAAATGGGATCTTGAAGGTGCTGCGAGCGCAGGCTTCAAGACCATATATGTACCGCGTCCTGCCGAAGACACCGCGGAGGTTAGAGAAAGCATGCGCAGCAAGGCGGATGGCGGGAACGTGGACCTGGTAGTCAAGGACTTTATCCAACTCGCCACGCTCGCCGCCGAAGCAAGGAAATAGGGATTGTATATCCATATCCCGATACATGTAGTACAGGAACATATCATCAGAGCCGGTGTTCAAGGTTTATCTCTGGCTGAGGCGATGAGAACGACCCGGATCATTTCGCGACATGTGATTCAAGTGTCATGCGCGCTTGAAACGATCTAAAGCAGACGGCTTTTTGGGTTCCATCTGCCCCTTTTCAATCGCCTTGGCCACCCGTCTCTCTTCCCGCTGCTTCTCCAACTTGGCACGGATCGCAACCTGCGAGCCAACATATCAGTCTGGGTGGGGCCGCGAAGAAAGGGAACCTGATGTGCACCGAAGTAGGGTCGATGACATTCTTGCGCTGCTTTCTCAAGTATCTGGACATGCATTGTGAGCTTGACTTTAGTCAAAGACATGGCCGTCACGCACCGTTTCAAGCTCTTCCCCTTGCCCCGCATCTTCCTCTTCTCGCGTTCCTCTCTCGACTTTTTCTTGTCACCCTCGCCGCCTGCGTCCTCCTCAGCATCACCATCGTCGACTTCTGTCTCGTCTGCTTTGCCTTGGACGCGTAACCGTTCCAGACGTGGAAGTCGTGCAAATGGGATATCGTGCTTGTCATGCACAGCAGTGGTCAACTTGGTCGGGGGTGCCAAAGACCCTACAAAGTCTGGATCAAGCGCGATCATGTCGGGTTGGATCTGAAGGGACCAAGTCAGCACGCAAAAGGAGTGCTACGTGTCGTCGGGACTGACCTTGTCCAAGAGGCCTCTGACCTCGCGTTCCTGCCTCCTGCGCTTGTCCTCGAATGGGTCCGCTTCGTTACTGTCAAAGTTTGGCTCCCCAGATCCGGGTACGAGTATACTTGAAAGACCAGCGTTGTGCCCGACCGTGAGGATATCTTGGAACGGGCAAAACCGTACTGATGTGAGCGGTCGGCGCGGTATCGGGTGTGTGAGGTACAGTGGGGGGGCGGCTTTAGGAACAAAGGGTGTCTGTATCGACGGTTTCGTGTACACCTGCGACGGAATGGATGAGCCATCGTTGGATTACTTGAGTGAACAGACGCACGTTAACGCTTCCACCAGTGGCCACCGCCAACGCGCCCTTGGCACTCCACTCAAGCTCAGCACCACCCCCTCTCGTCGTCCACTCCCTCACGGCACCCTTCCAGTTCCGACAGTCCCACACTTTGACTGTCCCGTCTGCACCAGAAGACGCCATATAACGGCCCCCGGAACTAGGATCGACGCTGAGACCCACGACGGGGCCGAGATGGGCGAGCAGTTGAACGGCAGGATGAGAGAGGTTTGGTGTCCATAACGAGACAACCCCGTTTTGGTGACCAAGATGGATGACAGCGTTGTGTCGGTTTTGGGCCATGGTATGGCATGCGCCAGCCTTCGTCCGGTGTTCTGCTACGAGAGCACCTGTGGACGTGTCTTGATATTTTAGGTATCCCGGGTTACCCTGTAAGAGATGGTTGGGGGCGAACGAACGACGGTACGAAAGTACTTGCCACACTCGCAAGCAACCAGTGATAAGCGAGGAATTCTAATCGTGCAGGTTCGACGTGAGATTTCAGTCGGTGTAGCTCGACACCGTTTCGATCATACATGAAGACGTATTTCTTTTGAGCGACCGCAAAATAGGATTGGTCTTGAAGGAACCTAACAGTCGTCAGGACAAGCCCGTGTAGAAATGCGAACTACACACGTAATGTCCCGACAGGTCTCCTGCAGCTGTATTTCCGCGTGAATCGTGCCCGTTTGCCAGTCAAACGTGGCTACGTGCCCGGTATTCCCTACGATAGCCAAGTGTCTTTGAAAACCATCGGTTCAGACGCGCGCTATCGAGAGCGAATCACGTACCTGCCGTTCCTCGAATACCGTGATCGATATGGTCCCCCATCCAGCTTCCACTCCTGCCGTCCCTTGGCTGCCTCTTGCCCCGCCCTCTGCACAAGCTCGTCCTGACTCACCCGCCACGTTTTCTCCATCTCATTTTCAGCCTGAACGAGCCCCGCATCGCCGGTGAGGAGTAGCTCGGCGTCTTGGAGGAGCGACTTGGTACGTGCAGCGTGGGCGGCTTGTTGGTTAAGGTGTGCGCGGAGTTTGAGATCTTTAATATGGGTATGTTGGCGTTTAGGGATTACCTCTGCGTCTGGGTCGGATACGGGGCGGAGGGATCGAGGAAGAGTGGTGTTTTGGGTGACAGATGCGAGTGTACGGTCAGAACTCGAAGATGGCTTGGAGTCGGTTGTTTTCTTGACATGTTTTCGGTCGCCTTTTAGTTTGGAGGGTTTTTTCTTTGACAAGGGTTTTACGGCGTTTGCCTTGGCGAAGAGCGAGTCCATGAGGGTAGCGGATCGAGTCGCGTTCACTTTTGAATGACTACCAATATTGGCGAATCCTTGATATGAAGTGACCACTAGGTACGATCCTTTTTTTAATCATTCACTCGCATCGCGCGGACTCTAAATGACCTCCTTGCTTCACTTTTATTCCAAATTATGCGTTCGATGGCACCGCGAGCACCCGACGATCAAGTTTCGCAGGGTCTCTTGTAAAAGGTATAAAAGTCAATCCCTTCCTCTCTTATTTATGTATATATAGGTCACCGGAGCCTGGGCCCCAGGTGTAGCACAAGTGACGAATGAACCAGGTTAGATCGTGAGTGATTTATGTTTGTCGCGTGTCCCTTGCGTGAAAAGTGATGGCTTCGACCAGAACGGTGACTGTTGAATTGGGAGGAGATTGCATGTTCAACAGATTTTAAGGATCGGCTGACATCGCGCTAGCCAATCAACGTACTGGGAGACCTCATCTGTCTACCTACTCCCATGACCATCCGTCTCCGTCGTCGACGTGACGCCCTGCGTGCACGATACGATTCCAACAGCCTTTGTGTGCTAGCCAGTGTTGGAGATCGACCCAGAGGCAGTCGCGGGCAAGGTACGATCGTCGATACATTGTCTGGATTCACTGTACACATAGCTAGCCTTCGACACCAATACAGCCGAAACGGGTCAAGACTATACTTGGAGAACGAACTGTCATTGTTGCTCGCCAATTTCCACAGACCTTGTCCTCGGCGAGGCGACCCTTTCAGAACTGCACGGGGTCAGTGTGACAATGAGTTGGTGAATCCAGTACTTAAAGTAAGTAGACGAGTACAGGAGAAGTTTGCTCTATATGGAGCCATTAACTAGCTCTTCGTCTCTGCACAACAGGAATCTGCACAGTGAACCAGGTATCTCCAGGCACACCCGGCGCCGACTTTTTAGGCGACACACTTAGCTTGGACACAAGTGTGTCGCCGTAGCCCGACGTTGTGCAGTTTCGCCCGCTCAATTCGGCGGAGAAAGGCGACTTTTGCACAACATCGGACATGTCAATTGGCCGAGTCGCGAAAAATATTTTCAAGTAGCCAACATCAACGTCTTGGTTCTCTTCAACCCAGTATGAGAAGGGCACTGTCTCCCCTGGCCCGTACCCGATGGTCAACGTCCCGTTTTGTTCCAGCGGTGCGTCGGGGTTACCGGTATCTGTCTGCGTGTAGTACGGGGCTAGTCCAGGACTGTTATCAACAAAAATGACATGATCGATCAAGGTAAATTACTCACCTATACTCAAGCTACTGGTATTGAATAGGAACGCATTCACATACAGATCCCATGAGGTATTGTTGGTTATCTTGATCCCGTAGGCCGCTTCTGGGTCGACAATAAAGTCAATGGCATCCGACCCTGGTGAATTTGGGTCCTTGAGACAATACCCCGGTTCAACTGGGACGTAAGTATGCCCATAGTTATCGTACTCCCACTCCAAAAGGTAAAAGTCGACAGATACGTCATAAATGATACCGGCAGGATTGTTGCTATTTGCGAGATCGAGATACCAATAATAACGAGCAGCGGCATCCAAAACACGAGCAAAGTTGTCGAGACTAGCCATGCAAGAAAGTTTTGTCAACCCGAAGTGGTTGACCCGCTGGTCAAGGACGTTGAAAATGGCGTGATTGCCTTTCATCGTAACTTGCAGTCTCGCTTCCTCGGCTTCATCAACAAGTCGGACGTTCGCGGAGCGTTGACCAACCTGCCCCAGAGTATCCTTGAGGACTGAATAGAGGCTTCTTCCATGAACCAGATGGAGAGGAACGCCGCCCACACGAGTCAGCCTGGCGAAAGAAGCACTTGCAAGATGCTCTGATGTGGTAAGCGTTGTCTGGAAATCCTCGATCGCGGCAGAGTCATCAACGGTTACAACACCCAACATTGAGCTCCGATCGTTGTACAAGGTGAATTCCACCCCAGAAGTAACACCGTGTGCTAACCCTGCACCAATGACGTGCGTTCTGCAATTGTCAATACGAACGGAGTGGCAAACCTGCCTGTCCGGTGGTACTCTTGCATTGAACAAAATGCGATGTCGGTTGTATCCTTCACACTGAGGACTCTGCCTAGACGGATGGAACGAGGTGAATCTCACAACCATTTTACGCGCAGAGGGACTCATACTTTGCAAGGCGTATGCGCTGGAGTACCTGAGCGTAGGTGAGGCTATTGACAGCACGTCCCTGGAGCGCTGACAGTAAAGCGGTAGTGAACTGGCCACGCCCGTCGTGTTCATAAGCGAATTCTCTCTCGCCACAAGCAGCCATAAGAACGTGTGAATGGAGACCATGATGAGCGAAACCATCGGGTATTGCGCCACCCCGGCCACTCCATATATCGAAGTCGAGGCCGGGGGGAATACTGCGGTCAAGATGCACACTGCGAGATACATATTCTGAGTTGTGGGATCTGGTCCCGGAAGCCGAATGGCAGCAGTCAAAAATGACGGTCTGTGAACGATAACTCAGCAAACAAGGAAACGTGGTGTGACGTCGCACTCACAATGTTGTCACCTTTCGTTCTGGCAATATTGTCAAGTAAGGCACCAATTGTGCGGTCAGGAATTGGGTGAATGTTATCAGGTCTGTAGTCACGAGGGATCAAGCACTGGATCTTGTTTTCAGTGTCCCAAACGGTGGGTGCAGGAAGTTCACCCCCGTGTCCGGAGTAGAATATTAGGATAGGATCTCCCGTCCTGATGTGGGCGTCGTTCTGTAGATCTTCGAATGCCTTGATTATCGCATCACGGGTTGCGTGGTCATCAAGTAGAGTGCGAATGTGGTCCTCAGACACGCAAAGCACTTCTTCCAGATAAGCTTTCATTGCTTTCGCATCGGCGACCGCCCCGCGGAGCTTCCGGCAGTGAGTGTAGTCATCGATCCCAATTATTAAGGCAAACCTGCAAATAGCTCAATGTTTCCAAGTAAGACCATAGGAATGTCGCACGCACAAAGGAATTGGAGAATTTGACCCGGTGGGTAGCCCGACATCACGGGCCGGGCCTAGTGGCGAATAGTTCGCTATGTCCGACTGCAGGGGTTTATCGTCTGAGAAGATTTGGTTAATGCACGTCAGGAGACTACCCTGCCATGCGCACCGGTGGCTGCGGCTTGTGGACTTTGGTCTACATGGTTTGCCACAGGTTCAGGACAGGGACCAGGTAAGACAAGGTCAACACCAAGTCGGGAAGAACATACAATTGACATTGGTCACTTCCATATGGTGCGTGGAGTACCCAATGGGCTGAGAAACTTGCGGAGATTCAGGCGTCACTCGCATACTAGTAGAAAGTGTGAGGGTCTCGTGAAAAGAGACTCCAGAAAGGTCACGATGTAGCAGGAGGAATGAATGGACTTACAGCTTGCAGGGCCTTCCCTATATTCATATAGTCCCAACATGCTGTGGAAGGAAGCTTCACGGGCCGTAGACACCCTCAGGCTGTGGCATGATCCTGCCGATGTTAAGCAACATGGCGGCCATTACGAATACCTGTCCCCGTCATGGTCTTGAGTTCGACCCAATATCAAACGGCAAGTCGGTCATGAATCTCGCTAGCTTCAACTTTTCCAGGCTTGCAGGAAATGAGTAGATGAAGAGGAAATCAAAATCAAAATCCTGCGTAAATGTGGTCTTGGAAGTTCTATGAGACCAGTGTCGGTTATCTTCGTGGTTCCGAGTCTCACGCCCCTGAGTGGTAGATACTAGACTCGTGACCAGTCGTCTAAAAGAGGCAATCCAACCAACGGGTCGCCTCTTTTGGACGGACTGCCAGTCTACACGGTGGTGGCCGAGTACACTGCAGTTGTCCCTGCTTTCTGCAAACGACATCAGGGAAAAATCAGGGCCGTGATAATCCTCTACAATCCATTTTTCACAATTTGCCAATGGTCTCAAAAACTCTTATAATACTATGGAATGTATTAGCATGGTTCTGACGTTTCCCTGATCGTTATCGCGGATCACTCTGCCATCCAGGAATTTCTCGTTCGGCGGTCTGATGGTATGACCACAACGATTTCAAGAGTCTCCAGGACGTCCTCGTCAGCATTTACAAGGATAAAAAGAAGTGCAAGGGCCCGTTGACGCGTCGTTTCATTATCGCGCAAGGCAACTTTGAATGCGATTCGTTCAAAAATAATACCTTGGTTTACTCGATCAATTCTTCAGCGGATCGAGCTCAAACTCAAGTACAAGTATCGACTCATCTTGGATGAGTGGTTCTGTCAGTCGACCTGGTTTGAAGTCTACAGCGTTCCCGTACGGTTCTCATGTCACTGATCGAGCATAGTCATTCTAATAATACCTAGGTGTTGCCAACGCTGTGTTGATCCAGTGCCCCCGCAACACCTACTCCCCCACACCCAGCCACGAGGCAGAGGACCGCATTTCACGATGCTCTTGCGAATGGCGTATTCATTACATAGCGTTTGCGTACGCTTCACAGGAATTCAGTGATCGAACTTAAGGCCAAACACCCGATCCACAGTCATATACATTCCTATCGCCCACCTATTCAACAAGTACATGATACTCGGCGCCTACAAGTACACGAGCTCGATCCGTATCAGGTTTTGTACAAACGCGAAAAAAGCATGATGACGCTAGTTGTGCGTGGAAGACTGCGCCCCCGTCTGCTGACCTCCAGAGCCATCAAGGGACGGGACTTCAAGTCCCATCAGGTAAGAGTATTCGTTGCAGTGCTGTAAGAAGGCTTCCATGTCAAAGTCGGAAGGGTTAGGATTGGGGGGTTGACGGGGGTCAAAGTGCAGGCTGGGGATGGGCTTGTACACCACACCCGATTGCTGAGCCTTTTCCATATAGTCGTCGACTGACTTCTGCACGACCTTTGCGTCATAGAAAGTAGAAAGTCTGCCTATCCACTGTTTCGGGGAAACGGCCTCGGTGTGGCACCAGAGTTGGGGGAAAATATCGGAGTTGTTGACCAGGTTACGGTTCCACACCTTGTAGGTGTTGTGGGCAGGTATTTTGGAAGGTGGGAAACGGTCGGCAAACATGCGAGCCCATTCTACGTTTCCGGTAGAGAACCCTGCGGCAGGGTAGGTACGAGTGTTGGCGGCAGGGAGTGCCCAAGCAGTGACTAAGGTCAGCGCAAGGGTAGTGGTGAGAGCACCGCCGAGACTGTGACCGGTAACGATGAAGCGTGTAGACGGAGATGGGTCCAGAGCGCCGAAGTACTCGACGATTGATTGGCCCGGAGAGACAGCGCCCTCTGACGACTTGGTGTTCACCAGGTGAAATGTCCCCCACGCTGCGCCTTTCGCGATGTAAGGGATGCCCGGGGAAACATGACCAGAGGAAATGGAAATGGGTTCGTTTTTGATCCCACCAGTCACCCAAGCGTTGAAATTGACGACCGTATCCACCGCATTGTCCTCCTTATCAATAACGTCCTTGCTGCTGAAAGGGGTACCTGCGATGGCGATGAGATAGGTTGGGTACGAGCCATCCTCAAAATGGGCGTTCGGATGATAGAGTATATACCAAGAGTTGGCAGGGTAGGTGACTTCGTCTGGCTTGAGCTTCCATACAGCAGGCCCCCAGGCGATTTCCCATCCGTTCATATCTTTGAGGTTGTCGGTTATCTGTTGCTTAAGAGCACTCTCAAGATTCTCTCGTTTGTCCTGCTTATCGTTGACCCCGTTGGCCAACAAAGCGAAGGTGAGGGCTTGTTGAAATATGTCGAGAGTCATTCCGAAGGCTAGACATATCTTTAGCACAATGAAGCGGGTAGAGTGCAGGGGGTTCAACGTACCGTCGAGTTGCGGAGGGAATCTGGAGTTGACGGACGGTGTTGCAGCTCTTAAATATGTCGCTTGTCAGTGTACCGGCTGGATTTGGTACAGTTCTTGTTCGCTCGCGATGTAGCGCCGAAATGAGTGCGATGGAAGAGTTTCATACCGTCAGAGAGGTCTGATTGAACTTGCGCCCCATAGAACAAAATTGAAAATCAAATGAAAACGAACTTTTACAACTCTTGACATTGTATAAGGGTATCGTCCTGTAAGGAGATCTGGAGTGAGGAGAATCAGCAACGCTCTTCGTTCCGTGTGCGATATGATTTAGAATGTCGGTCCAGAACCTGGTTACAAGGTGATCCGAATAGGAGTAAGAACTCACGACGCGGTGATCTCCTTTGGGCAGTAGTGACTGGTCAGATGGGCCGGTTATAATGAATCAGGACTGCTCATTGGTCATTGAGACAAGTACTCGTGATGTCTTGTACGAGAAGATATGTCACATGAGGTGAGATGCATAGACCTCTCTAACTGCTGGGTCCGAAACTGGTTCCATTTGACCGGGGGGGTTGCCTATACTCTCAGTGATTAAGTACTACGGAGTATCTGGCTTACTGGCACCGCACGGGTTCAGTTCGTTCGTGTTCACGGGCAGAACACTGTGTCTAAGCCTGTTTTTGTATTTCCCGCTGTCCGTCATGTGCCACCTCCGCCTCTCGCCTCCACTGTTTTATTTTCGTCCCTGGTAGGATAGGGACGCGGAGCTGGGCGTCGCGACGGTCTTGATTGGACAGTTTGGTGGAGACATGTACGTACGGCTTGAGCTATTCGTGGGCATCGTGATAGTCGAACAGAAAGAAAAAGTGAGATTCCGTTGTTCGTGATATGATGGTCACGAAAGAACGTACTTCGCACTGTGCAATCTCCTCGATGCTGGGTCCGACAAAGACACGTACTTTTTCATCAAGAAGACGGTACTTGGACGTTCCGCGAATGACGAACCGACCCGGTGCACCTGTGCGGTGCCCACCGGGAAGTGCGGCTTGGCGGGTACCTATGGAACGCGGATAAGTTGTTGAATGATTGAGGTACGATTGAGAAGGCTAACCCTTGTAAAAGTCTTTGTTTCCACGTTTTGGGGTCAAAGCACGCCGGGATGCTTTCGAGAGACAAGCCAGAGTCGGGTGCATTGTAGTAGTGAGGTTAGAGTAGCTCACGTGATGTGCAGGTTAACTTGGTGTATTGTTGTTGGACGCGACTTTGATGGCTGTCTTTGATCAAGTGCGGTATTCGTTGTCGCCGTCGTTGTCGCCGACGCGCAGAAACGAACTCGCAGCGATACTCGACCTGAACGGTGCATCACCACATCAACCCTACACCCATCTCATCGCTCTACCCGCATCCCACGCACACACAGATGCCACTCCTTCCCTCAAACTCGTCACCGACCGTTGGGTGGATCGCAGCGTCGTCATGGGAAAACGCCAGCCGTCCGTCCTTTTTATTTTCCAGTCCCGTCGTACACGTCTCACACTTACCAGCGAGCAGTACTACTCTCCAGACCCCGCAATGATCTTCTCAGGTGTCGTCGCCTGTGCCACCGACGTATGTCCTTACCGTACCCTTATTCACCTCTCTCACCTCCGTCTTAGCTCGCTCCACCCGATCTCGAGGTCCTCTCAGCAGGTATCACCGCCCTCGGCGGCCAATGGCGCATCGGTCTCACCCGCGACGTCACCCATCTCTTTGCCCTCCGTCCAGGGAGCGACAAGGTGCTCTTCCCTGCTTCCCCTTGCCCTCCCCTTCTCACCTTCCCCTTCAGTATAACACCGCCCTTCATTTTGCGTCCCAGACACACATGTGCGTCCTCACCCCCCACTGGTTCGACGACGCCGTTCGTCTCGGTCGTCGTATCCCAGAAACACCCTACACGTGGCCAGATCCACACATTTTACGTCCCGGTATGACCCTCAACCTCAGTGACCAACCCCTCGCCACCGACGGTAGACGGAAACGGAAGCCCGTCGGAGATACAGAGGGTGCAGTAGATACCGAAGGGGAGCATAGTACACCCGTCTGGGCTAGTCGTCGCATCCTGTTATCCACCTCCCTCGAACTCAGTGACGGGTCCCGAAGCGCGATTGAAGCAGGCATACAGCGTGCCGGCGGCGTTGTCGTTCCAATCGCAGAGGATGCAGACGAGGACGTGGAAGACAAGGCTGTCGACGAATGTGACGTCTTCATCACTCGATGGCGGAGTGGCAAGTCTTATTTCAAGGTATGCATTTCTCGTGATCCTACATATCTCCTCACCCTTCCCTCGTCTAGGCAGCACGCGCCTCCCTTCTTGTCGGGACCCTCAGTTGGTTGTTTAGCGTCGAATCTAGTGGAACACTTCATTCACCCCTTGATTCGTTGCTCTGGTATCCTACTCCGAGAGGTGGTATCCCCGGTCTCATCGATTGCGTTCGTGTTGTTATACGTTGCACCCTCTCTCACATCTGATGCCTTTTTCAGGAAATTTCCATCACCAATTACACAGGTACAGCACGCGATTATCTTAAGCGCCTCATTGTTCTCGTCGGTGCCAAGTTCACACCGAGCATGAGTCAATCAAACAAGGTCCTTCTCGCCGGCTTGTGAGTGCATTCTCACCTTTTTTCCAAGACATGTGTTGACCGAATTCTCTCCAGCCAGCCGTCACCCAAGACTACACGTGCTCTCTCGTGGTCTATCCCAGTCGTGAATCATACATGGTTAGAGGACTGTTTCGTGGAGTGGCGGTGAGTGTCTTTTATTATTCTCTCGCCGCGCTGCCAACATACGCACTCAAGCGCGCTCACTGTCGGACTGGAGCGTTACATCCTGTATCTACCGGGTATCGACTTTGGAAAAATGCTAATGACGCAGCAGGACGGACGTGCGTCGTTTTTGTCACCAACGATATCCATATACTCATTTCCTGCAGTCCCTTCTTCTCAATTGTCTACTCCGCGTTCGACGGGTGGTGCCGTACCGGGCGGTCGGGGTGTTGGCATCATTGATGTGGAACAAGAGAAAACACGCGATGCCCAGCATCACGATCACTCTGGGGGTCCAGGCGGCTCGTTAATGACGCACGAAGCTGACACAACCGGCTTGGCGGGAGACCTTACCCGACTAGAGGGCGATATACCGACAGAATCACGAGCGAGACCACGTTCGCGCGCAGAATCAGTGAAAAAGACGCCACCCCCGAAGCTTGGGTCGGTGTCAACCCCCTTGGCGGCATCGGCCACAGGAGCGTTTGTCGACCATGTAATCGAGATGCCTGAAGACGACGAAGAGGCAGATAAGGAAACGAGCAGGAAACGACCTACCCAAGCAGCCGGAAAACAACGTGAACGCGCATCTTCAATAGCCTCGCGTACGACATCGCGGAGTATATCAAGGCCTCCGGCAGCTGGCAGTTCTCTCCCCACGAGGAAAATCGAAGCCGTCAATAACTCCAGACGGCCTCTGAAGGTTAGAAAGGGAAAGGAGAAGGATGATACAGAGAGACGACATACCGAGGAAGAAGACGAGGATGCTTCCCGGTCACCGCGACGTCCAACACTGAAGCCCCGGTCGGTGAAGCGCAAGGCAGATAATCAAACTGATACTAGGGCACAGGTGCTCGCAAAAGCGAACAAGGGGACGCGACGACCAGGCAAAGGTATCGCAACCGATTCCGATGTACACTCGATTGCAGGTGACGCATCAGACGCATCGGTGCCACCTCGGAGGACGACTGCAGTAGGATCGATGACGCCCGTCAAAACGGGAATGAAGCCAAGACCAAGGTCTAAATCTATTTCCAAGGCTAGGTCATTAGGCGCAGAGAGTGAAAATGAGGTGGGGATGGGGATGGTTGACTTTGGGGCTGAGACCAGCGAACAACGCGACACGTCGAAACCATGCAGTGAGGACGGCATACCCCAGGAAAGGGAGAAGAATGACAAGGACGGGAAGAACGAAACGGATCGGAGGCCCGACGCGAAGAACACGCGTAGACTAAAACGGCAGTTATCTGTCCTCGTTCCATCGGTACCCGACGAATATTTCTCATCGCAGAGTGGCTGCGATATAGCAGATGGAAAAGACGAGGACGATCGTGACCGCGACACTAGAAAAGGATCGACCAGTGTTAAACCGGCGACCAGACAGCCACTTGTGCCCACAATGTCGTTGCATGCGGTCGCCGGGGAGGCGTCGAGCTCCGTGAATAAACGCAGCAAACCATCTTCTGCGAGGGTACCAGTCACTTTCCCTTCTGGAAGGTCGAAGCCCTCGACAACGACGACCAAGGGCAAAACCAAGGCGGTCACGGACAAGGAAGCGACCACGGCTCGCGCAAGTAAAGCCGATGACGGTATGGAGAGAGTAGAGGATAGTGACGTGTCCTTGATTGTCGGAGCAACGCCCATAAGCCGTAACGGACCAAGACGAAGTGCGGCAAACAAGGCAACAACGCGACTAAGGGAGCAAATTATGCCGGACGTGATTGACTTTGAAAAGGAACAGAAACAGGCGAAGCGGAG
>JBBPMD010000236.1:0-36050 GCA_038090095.1 Zangia roseola
CCGATCTGATAGGGAGAGGTCCTGCATTTGCATCGGCAGTGCTTGCAGGGGTATTTCGGCACATCGTCTTCCATGGTGGACCACTAAAATGACCAGCGCCGGGAAGATACCTAGCAAAAGGCCAACCGTTGCGAGGGCGGGGGATTTCAAGCCAGAAACAAGTGCAACTCCCGCCAGGCAGAACGTGCCAAGAATAGGTACCACGTGAAATAATCTCGACAACATGAGATGATTCTAGGGGGACTTATGAGACGATGAAGAATGGGTTAGGGACCGTACTGACATGGAAGAAACAGGTGTTGGCTGCGAAATGAAGACTGATTGTATAGATAAGGAGGGTGAGTACCACCGGCTGTAGCACTGAGCTCGATCCAGAGATAGTGAAGGTGCTAGGGCAGAGCGATCAGCAATGGTTTACCATCATAATATATGGAAGAGACCCACCCGAGAAGGGCCATAAGCTACTTATGCGACCAGCGACACGTAGAGTCAGAGGTGATATAAATGAATGTTAGACACGTACTGAGTTCAACGAAAACTTGCGGTAGTCCTCGAGTTCTGATGTAAGGTCAGGAGCAGAAGTGGGTTGCTGTCCTAGGCTGGTCTGCCCGGAAAGATGAAGAACACTGGCACGAACAAAGCAGATGATGCAGAAAGACATAATGCGAAAGAGTGCCTTGTGGTTTGAATTATTTCCAGGTTTTTCGAGATTGAAGATCATACCTTATAGCATACATTTGCTCTGAGGAAGTTCCCGGCTCGGAGTTAGCAGTTTAGCCAATGGTGCGAAGAAATGAAACTTTGTCGGCCCCTGTGGTGATGATCGACCATAGGCCTATCTGCAAAGCAGCAGACCAACGTTATTGTTGCGTTATTGCTTGACGACTCTCAGCAAGCCTCCACTTTTTCCACTACAGCATTTGCCGTGCCGGGAATTTCCACCAACACGTGGACTAGTCAATTACCATTGGCATGGAGAGAGAAATTCCGAGCGGAATTTCCTGGTGTGCACACCAGACCCATCAGGGTCTGTTGATCATGTATCAGATGAGAGCGGCGGAAATGTGATAAGAAAGCTTCTTCGGTGTCGATGTATACTCAACTTGCGCCCGGGGCAGAGATAGATCTCCGAGTCGAGGCGGCTGAATCCGAAACCTCTTTGATCTAAACACCTGGGAATCCGAGCGCTAATTCAGAATGTTAATGTTGAGTTAAAGGGGAAACGGCACGCGGCCGCGCACATGGAGAAGCACATAATGCACAACGTCATTGTCGGGTTCGATTCGGTCGTGGTGGAGTCACGCAGTACCGCCGCATCACGTTTATCCGACCAGCGCTGGGTATGGTGGCTGTAAGGGTGACATGCGCGGGATTTTCCGTTACACTGGTAAGTTACCCACCTGCAGTGCTATTCGCCATATTCACATTCTCATCTTCGCAGTTGCATGACTCACGTCAAGCATTGACGCCCATAGGACATCGTCGGTCGGAGTTTGCAAGTTCCCAGGTTCGGGTACTTCCGATCTTCACTGATCATTATGTCAGGGGCGGCCCGGGCGGGGATGTCTGGTTATCTGAAGGCTGACCGGCGTCTTCAATTCAGTGGGACGGTTAGCCGACAGGACCGGTCCTCGGCAAGAAAATAGACCCAGTCGTGTCCAGCATCGATCGGTAGCAGCCACGATGAGATAAAAAGAGCCGGGGAATAATCTCGTCAGAAATATGATCTGTGCATGAGCTAAGCGAAGTGGCGTTCTAGCCATTTCGTTTGTCTCTAGCAGCCTCCGCAGCACCCTCCCGCCACTCCCAGAAGCAGAGCAACGCCCTTCTCTCCTTCCATCACTCGTCCGTTGCGCTCCGCTCCATGAAAGCCTCGCATCCGCTTGGGGCCAACCCAACCCTCGCAGCTCGGCTCCCCTGTCGCGGCAGTGCTTCGGGCCGGAAGCCCTTAGCGACCTACCTCTATCATTATACCCAGGTTATCGTAGTAACACCACCACGTACTGACTATGTACCATCAACCTGCACTCTTTTACCTCTGTCACTCACGAACTTGAAAGCGATCGAAATACACGACTAGGTCCTTGAATCAAAGTATTCCCTGCTGGAATTTGTGCGGTCACAGTCCACCCACTCAAATAATTCACAAGTCCGAAAAGGTTATGGAAAGTTCCAGTCAGGACACAGTCTGTCGCAGAGCAAGTGTAATGATTGCACCTCATAAGGGAAAAATCAGGACCGTGATAATCCTCTATAATCCTTTATAATCCGTTTTTCACAATTTGTCAATGGTCTTAAAAACTCTTATAATACTATGGAATGTATTAGCACGGTCCTGACTTTTCCCTGATGCCTTCAACCCCTTGGTCGGGGTTTCCCGAATAACTTGTGTAATAAAATTCTCGGTTGGACAATTAGTAGGCTTATTCCACAGGCGGGCATAATGAGGCCTGGCATATCTTCTCGTGCTTCGGACTCGGAGGGGAAAATGCAGTATCCATTTACATCCAATCTCATCACGTCCTCTGCAGGATCGTCTGTTTTCTTCGTCATCGTAGGTTTCATCCCACTTGGAAAACCCACCCAGGACGACCCCATCCTGCAGGCTACTAACAGTTCGTGCTTTGCTATCTCTGGATCTGACAGCGCGTTGCAGCCAATACTAGTGGCGGCCCTGCTCGTACTCTTCATCTACACCATCAGTCTTCGTCTCGCTATCAACTTTTATTTTCTCCATGTCAGTACGATCCCTACCCGTTCTTCGTGCTCTCATTTTACCACCGAGAACTATTTTACTTTCTTCATGTGACTCACCTCCTGGTACGTCATGCTTGGCCAGCGTTGCAAGCGTCTCGGACCTACAATCCCCCGCCCTTGCGGCCGTTGGCATTTTTCTCGGTGTCCTGCCACGGGTCACCATAACCATCACCCACGGAAGCCGGCACTGCCGAAGCATCCACTGCCGGATTTCCTATATAAATGCAGGATACGGTTTCAATGAGCCCCCGTCGGTTTGATGTGCTTCTTCTAAATTATGCGTTCCAACCCGGAGCATTATCTGTCTACAATCGCCATCAGGATGATCGGCCTCGTGTCAAACGCATCTTCTATTCGTAGCTCACAGCTTGCACAGCCAAATTGAAAGTCATACTAGTACATTACTCAATGCTCGTGGTATTTTTTTTCTTGCGTTTCATCTATCTATATCATGTTTCCCCCCTCTATTTCCGTATATCACTTGTCCAAGTGACCGAGCTTACTGTGACAACGTCTTGATCTTCTCGATGATTGCTGCGGGAAAGTGAGAGTCAACTCCTGGGCCAGGTATACCACACGCAAACTTGAAGGAACTTACACTGCGGGTCGAGACCTTGGTAAGGAATTTGTTCGCTGAGACCACCACAGCCCTCCTTGACGGTGCCCATGTAGCCATACCGGGGAGTAAGCCTGCGTTCAAGCAACCATGTACCGTACTTGGAGCCGAGCTATGTTAGGGTGGTGAGAAACGCGTCGTTAGCATTAGACTAAAAGGATGACACATACACCAGTCTTCTGGTTCAGCGACTCGACGACAAGGACGAAACCAGTCGATCCAATCTTGCGGATAGTCTACAGGCATACCTGATCAACACATCCTGTTTCGACCATCAATATTAGATCTCTCACCTCTTCATCGACAATGTTCAGAGTAGGCTTGTTGATCAGGCCAACGTTCAAGCCCGCTTGGCGGCATCGCAGCACAGCGTCGTAGGAGCGGTACAACATCTCTCCAAATGATACAACGTATCCCGCAGTGCCTTCCAAGATCGTCTCATCCTTCCCGGGGACAAACTCGTAGTTACCGTCGAAGAACTTGGTTCCGTCTTCCTTGAGGATGTATGGAACCTTTGAACGTGTGGAGAAGATGAAACGGACGCCCCGTTCAAAGAACACGCGCTTCACGACAGCAACCATTTGCAACGGGTCCGCTGGGAAGTATAACCAAGATTGGACATCCGAGAGACCATTGTCAGCGAAGAACGAGTTAACACCAAAGTGACAAGTGTTGTCCGCCATTTCATCGACTGGGCGAAAGGGGATATCAGTTCGCGAGCTCTTGAGACGACCGCATATACTCACCCCCTGAATGGGAGAAATGGGAGAGGATGTTGCAGTGGTTCAGTCGTGCCATCGTGATCTCAGAAATGACCATCTCGAGGAACGCGGAAAAGGTGGAGAAAACACCGAATTTGTCATGATCGGAACCAAACCCTGCGGCCGCAGCGAAGTTGCCGCGTTCCATGATACCTGAAGGAACAAAGACTTCGGGATGCTTTTGGTGGATGACCTTGAGACCAGTTGAACCCTCCAAGTCACCTAATAGATTATAAGCTAGTATATTGTTGACATCACCGTTTCGCTCACTATCGATGACCATGACCTTCTTAGCAGCCTCCTCTTTCGAGAGTTTATCGAGTACCAAATTCACTGCTTCGCCGAATATGGCACGGTTTGCGCCCGTCTCCTTGGTGGACCCAATGTAAGAGTATGTAGCAGCGGTAGGTTTGATGCTTCCTAAGACACCTGCAACGACGGACTCGGGATATCCACGTGATGTGAGATATTTGCTGGCAGCCTTGACAGGAATAACGTCGTGTCCGTGCGTGCTTCCTTCGATGTCTGCTACACCAGGAGCCATGAGGCGCTTGGAGATCACTGGGACAAACTTGAGATCATTGGCACTAGGTACCTAGAATACATATACATACCAGCAACGGGACCATCGTGGGTGACGGCGGCGGCGATTGCAGCCCAAAGGGCATCGATGTCCTCGCCCTGGGCGGTGAAGACCTTGAGACCATGGCCCTCGAGTGTTTTCGACAAGTCGTATCCCTTTAGGTACTGGGAAGGATGGCCGGCGATAGTGACGTCATTGTCATCGATCAAGAGCTTGATGTTCAAGCCCTGAGCCACAGCTAGACGAGCGGCTTCAGCATCGTTACCCTCCTGCTGGGAACCATCTGAGCCGAGACAGAAAACGACTTTGTCCCGGTTGGCGAAGGCGACACCGTTGACATGAGGCCACATGTGCCCGAGACGGCCAGAAGAGAACTTGACACCAGGTGTCAGGCCAAGTTCGGGGTGTCCGGGAAGCTTGGAGTTGGCTTCACGGTAGTGCAAAAGTTGTTCGGGAGGAATGTGGCCGTCGAGAGCACTGAGGAGGTACTGAGTAGCGACACGGTGGCCTAGTCGAGGGATCAGGGGAATTAGGTATACATATGGTATGGACACGCGCACCAGCCTCATCGAAGAGGATTGGGAGGTATCTATCGGAGTGCTCGATCAAGCTGAGTGCAATGCACACTTCCGGAACGGTGTCATAAGCACCACCTACGCGTATGGGTTGAGTAGACAAATGGCTTGAGGGAGAGATGATTAACCTGTGTGTCCGCTCACTCCACGCGCGGCACCAGTGGCAGTAAACAAGACGATGACATCACGAAGAAGTTGGATGTTGGCTTGGAGAGTAGCCTTTTGTTCGGCTGTGAGCTGGGGCTTTGAGGGGTCGAGGGACAATCTAGCAGTGGATCGTGATCAACTACGAGATCGTACAGGAGGAGGAATGTACTACTTTTTGTATTTCTTGAGATCGATGGGGAATGCCATTGTTGAAAGATGTGAGTGGATGGTTTCTGCAGACTCCCATCTCCGCTGGCGTCTTTATCAATCTCACCCCGTGCGAACTTAGATCCACGCGCGGCGCCGGCGGAGGCGAAAATGGAGTAAAAGCAGTCGAAACCATCAAAAGCGTTCACAAGGCAGTGACCAGACCGCCGCGCACTGAGAACACTCCCGTACGGCCTTACCATTCTCGTACGTACGTACCTACGATGTCCAGCGCCACGGGCTCATGGCACTCACTTGGGAGCTTTCGAGTCGCACACATCCATGATCCGACCATTTGAGACAACACCGCAACGTACCTCGGTTTGTCAGCGAGCGACGGGGCTCGGACTGTATGAGGGCGAAGGGTGGAGGTTCTGTTACATATGGGGCAGATCGCTGTCAATTTCGGTGGATTTTCGCTTGCGGAGGGGCCCAAAGGACTGAATGTGGTATAATGCGTTTGATAGCAGTGGACTTGACAGCAGGCCCTGCACCACAGGACCGTACACGTCCGGTCAGTGTGGGATCCGAGAGCCCGGAAGCCAAGCTCGACAAGCCGATCTAGCTGATTACCATCAAACCGTGTCCACAGGGATAGTCAATAATAGACCTCGAGTCTTGGCTCCTGACTCTCCAATGATGGGCTTGGGAGTACCTGCTATCCTGGACGTTTCCATGGCATTGTAAATTTACAATCACGTAGGAGTAGATCTATGTTTCCCCCGTGGCACATGCGTGGTGCTCACAGGCATGAGATGCATTGGACATAGATCCACCTGAAGCATGGCTGTCACACCTTTGTCATGGGCTAAGTAACAACAACTCATCTGCTGCTGCGATAAGGTGGTCCAAGACTCCGAACATGTCGCAAGGAAGAGCAAAACTGAACAACTTGCGGAAATGTGACACGAATGACAATGAAAATGAGTGTCACTTCCATGGGTGAGTACTTGAGTCCTCAGTATTTTCCTGTGGGCAGAGTTAGTGCCATAATAGCTGAACGAAAACATTGATTACTTTCTAGTGTGAGCGGGTAAATTAGACTTTTGCTAACCCTTAGCAAACATATTACTTAATATGCTATTTACCAAGAGTTGGCACTAACTCTCCAAGTTACAAGGAGGTCAAGGAGCTCTCGCTTGTTTGCGTTCCTTGCATTCTGCAACTTGTAACGATCTCTCACAGGGAGTATGGCCAACGTCAGCCAGCTTCAGCCAGCTCTTACGCCTCGGGTCCAAACGAGCTCCAGTGAGGCCCAGGACAAGGATGCAGACGTACGTTTTATGGAGTAGTACACATTTCCTTTTCTGACTTCTGACATCCCAGTTTCTTGCACTGCGCCTTCTCAACAAACGTGCTCGTCTAAGATTATCACCCGCGACTCTCAATTTGACCTCATTTCCAAGCAAAGCTAGCTTGTTCGCGATTGTCAACTCAAAAGGATGGTTTGCGGCAGTTATCCAAGATGCTAGTGGCGCATCAGGTATGAGGGGTGTGTAGTTCACGCTCTATTTGTTTGATTCATAGTTCTCTTGCGTCTAGCCTTGGTTCTCTCGCCACTCGTGGACTTGCGGTCCGCTCTTGCAGCAGCTTCAGCGCAGGACGAGCAGCCATTCAGATCTCGGAGACGTGTCACAATCAGCGGTGCAACTCCACATATCCTCACTCTCGCGTATAATGACACCAGAATCCTGCTGGGAGCGGTAGATGGTTCCATTCAAGTGTATGCCTCCGACCAACTGTTCTCTAGCGGTGAAGGTCTCGTACAACCCATCCACGTGTTTGCAACGTCATCCAATGCAGCTCTCCTTTCCATAAAACCAAATCCTGGAGATATTCCCGAGTTAGTTGCTGTTTTGAGGGATTGTGAGAGTAGCCCTGGCTCGCTTGCGGTGGAGTTGCTCGACGTGCAAAAGCTCGTCTCCTCAGGGGGTTGGATGGCTGGGAAGTCGCCCAGTACAACGCCGACTTCCAGTAAGTACGATGGCTTCATATTCGCGACTCACACTGAATTGCGCGCAGTCTCTTGGTCCCCGAAGGGCAAGCAGCTGGCGCTTGGCCTCCAAAGTGGCGACATCGTCACTTTCAGTCCAACTGCCACGGCTACTCCGAAGTCAAGCATTCCTCACCCTCCATCAGCCGACAACATGAGCGTTATATCCGTACACTGGCTTTCGACTTCGTCGTTCCACACGATATACGCACCCTCAGGGAAACTAATGCCAGATGTGGAACAGGTTCATTTCCATTCCTCTTTTGACTCCAAGAGCAATTCTGCGCAGGACATCAGATTCAACAGTCCTTATCTACCGTTCCCGGGGCTCCGTCCACCTGGCGAATATCTAGTTTGCCTCCGAGGCTGGGATCCATCAAAGTTACTACTCTTCATCGGGGACAGCACGTCATCGGACATTGGCCTGATTGGCAGCGCACCCACCGATTCCGGGGAAAGTTGGTATAACCTATCTTTGGAAGAGACGTCTACACCCAGCTTGCCGCTAGACAAGGATCAAAATGACACCATCCTCCTCGGAATGGATGTAGACCTGACGAGCTGGGGATCCTATCACCACTCGACGGCATCTGGGGAACCGCTTGAGCTACCTGCTCATCCCATCATGTATGTCTATGCATCGGATGGGACCGTACTCGGTTGGCATGTACTTAATGTCACCGGAAAACCCTACCCTGGAATGGTTACCCCTTCTGATGCCCCGATCGCTGCGCCTAATATGTTATCGGTACCTAGTATGGTGCGTGAACTGTCTTCGGATATGCAGACCACCCCTATGGTTTCACCGACTATCTCCACACCAACGGAGGCCCCTGAAGTCAAACCGCCTCCTACAGTCTTTGGTCAGCCATCTGGCTTTGGTCTTCATATTTCTGGGTTTGGCACGTCGGGCTCTGCGTTCGGTCAACCATCTGCCTTTGGCCAGATGCCGTCTGGCTTCAGCCAGCAGTCAACGTCTGCATTCTGGCAACCATCCTCATTCGGGCAGCCTACGACGACGACGATATCTGGATCAACAACCGTACCGTCAACCTTCGGTCAACATTCCACATCTGCATTTGGTTCTGCCGCCCAAAGTGGTGGATTCGGGGCTTTCAGCTCTACAGGGACAGCCAAGTTCGGCCAAACTGGATTCGGGTTTGATGGTCCAACGCAAACAACGACACCGATGGTGCCGCCGTCCACGTCTATTCCAGAGGAGAGTATGGCTTCAGATGACACACCAACCCTCAGGGGCCTTGGCCTTGGTGGACCCAATTCTGAAGACGCCGATTCAAAACCGTCCATTTTCGGCAAAGTTAGCCCCCCTGTGTCTCCGAGCCAACAGTCCACCGAGGGTAGTCTCATTAAACCGGGTTCTGGGTTTGGGGCGTTCAGTGGTTTCGATCAGAAAAGCCCTTTTGTCAAACCATCAGCCTTTTCCAGTGCCCAGTCATCTGCCATGACATTTGGAACAAATGCATTCCAATCAAAAACCGAAAGCGCTCCTTCGACGTCGTCCTTTGGTTCCGGTCAGTCTGCGTTCGGTCAAACGACAACTTCGTCCACATTCGGACAGTCAGCTTTCGGACAGTCTTCTTTTGGTCAATTACAGACTGGTGCTTCCGCGTTCGGGAAACCAACTTTTGGAGCCGTCTTTAGCACTGTTCCACCGACAACATCGACCACAAGCACCAGCACCAGTGGGGCAACCAGTGGGGGATTCAGTGCGTTCGCGTCTGGCACCCAAAGTGCATTCGGCGTGGCTGCCTCCAAGAGTGGTCCTTCGGTGAAGCCAGTCTGGGCCACCAATGATTCGTCCGAGCCTCCAAAGCCAAGTCCTCTAGGGTCAACCACAAACGTGTTTAGCAAGCCTACCGAGTTGACAGAGTCCAAGACACCTTCGGAAATTCCATCAAAGACGGCCACCTCATTCACTGTGGCTTCACAGTTCGCCACACGGGACCCTTTCACGAGAGATGATGAAAGTAGATCTCCGTCTCCGGCCGGGGCGCAAAAAGAGGCTGCCCCATCCGCCTTTACCAGTTCCACCCCCGGACCGTCTTCGGGTGCCTTCGGCAACTTGCAAACGACACCTTCTGCGTTCCTAAAACCGGCCTCTGGCTTTTTCGGCCAAGTTCCCAAAGATTCACCCTTCTTCGCGCCTAAGCCAGCCGAGTCCAAGCCCACGTCGGCTTTTGCGCTTTCGGCTTCGCTAGGTACCCCAACCTCTACCCTTCCGAAACCAACCTCTGCTCAGCCCACCTTTGGGTCCTCCTCGATGTTTGTGGGAACACCCAAAAGTCCATTCCCCCCAGCGAGTACCACACCGGCCCAACCGTCTCCCACCATCACTAGCAATGCCTTTAATGCGTTCTCAGGAGGAGCAGGTGGTTTTGCAGCATTCGCATCTGGAGGGAACAAGTCCTTCAGTGATCTCCTTCGTACCAGGGCAGAGGACGAGCCGTTAGAGACGAAACCGTCTGAAACGACGCCTACAAAACCAGTTCCGGAACCGACACAAACCCCTGTCTCGACCACGCTTGCGAAATCTACCCCGGAACCGTCGCAACCCGCTGTCTCGACCACACCTGCAAGGGAGCCGCCCCAGCCGCCGACCATGCCAATCGCGGCACCTGAGCCTGAGGAAGATACGGTGACCGTCGAGGTTAAACCGAGAGAGGCAACTGTCGAGCCTAAGGAGAAGCCGAAAGAGGCAATACCGGTACAGGAGCCATCTTTGGAATCGATATCATCTTCCACCAGTTCGTCCTTCGTAAAAGTCGAAAAGGACGAAGGAGGGGAAGATGAAGAGGGGGAAGACGAGGACGAGGAGGACGAGGACGAGGAAGACGAAGAGGACGAAGATGAAGACGAAGATGAAGGGGATGACGGAGAATGGCTCCCGTCCGACGAGCCGTCAGACTCTGAGGAGTCGGAAGAAGAATCAGAGCGGTTGTCGGAGCCAGTCGACGAGAAAGCAAGAAGGGCAGAAGTTCAGAAGGTACTTGACCCCACGGAAATTCCTTTGCCGGTAACGAGGTCACCATCTACGACACCAAAGGCCGAGCACCCCAAGATCACTGGCTCGGTATCGCCTCCACCTCAGGTACCCCCGGCTTCTGTTTCTCAGGTGTCACCGAGTAAGGAGCTTGGTGCGACACCTCCAAGTTCTCCCAAGGATACTCCTTCGGCGGTGCAGATACCAGTCTCTGCACCCAAACCTTCTCCCCCACCGACCACGCCTTTCAGTCTAGCACCTCGCCCAAACAATCGCCCCCTACGTAGTTCCCCGCTTGCGAACACACCTCTTGTTCTCGAGGGTGAAACGGAGAAATCCCCGCCTGTCTCCAAGTCTGCGCCGCCAGTCGCACAGCCAGCTACACCCAAAGCGCCCTATGGAAAATGGACCCCTCCTCCAACTACTCCACCTCCGTTCACATCGACTTTCTCCACGCTAGGAGAGAAACCTGCACCCGCGGTCTCTATACCTACGACTGCGCCTCCTCCTTTGTTCTTGCCTCCTGCACAAGCGGACTCTCACCCTAAGGCACCTATGGTCTCATCTACATTCCCTGCACCAGGAGAGAAGCCCTCAACCGCGGTCTTTACACCTATGACTACGTCTGCTCCTACGCCGACCTTGTTTGCTCCCGCAGACAAAGCGCCGATTCCGACGACCGCGTTGATGGCTACCCCCGGCCCCGCTGGTTCTCTTTTCAAGACCCCAACTGGCTTTGCTTCGTTCCCGCCGCTCTCAGCGACACCAAGTTCTTGGGGCACACCTTTGAAGTCTGCAGAAGGCACGCCGCCGCCAACGAAACTGCCGCAAACACTTTTTGGCGGTCAGCCCAGTCTGCTTGCTCCCATGGCTGGACTAACCATGCCAATATTAGCTTCTCCCTCTCCTTCGCCATTCGCTTCGCTTGCCCCATCAACCTCTCCTAGTCTCGGGACAGCGTCACCAGTAGCAAGGACGCCGGTGCCAGCCTCGACACCATCCCCGACGCCAGAGCAGGGTATGCAAGCAGAATGTGTCATTCTCCTGGCTGCTCTCGGAAAAGAATTGGAAAGCGTAGGCATTTTTTGTTTGTCACTGTAAACCTCTGTCCGAATATTCATATTGTATTATAGTTGAAGCAGCTCGCGACGGCAGCCTCGATAAAGACAAGCGAACTCAAAAAGACTTCCGGCATAGTCCATGAAAAGGCGGATCTCGGCGATCCCAATCTATGGGTCTTTGGCGACATCGAAGAGTATGGGAGAGTACTAGCCGGGGTTGAGTTGGATGTCAGGGAGCTCAAATTGCAGCGGGTGTCCTTGCGGAAAGCTTTGAAAGAGTTGGATAGCAACATACTCAAAGGTGCGTTTTGGCAAATACCCATGTCGGTCTTGACCTCACAGTTGCTAGTTAACACCAGGAGGGAAGAAATTGCGCGATTCAGCAAGGCCAAGACGGATGTTGACTTTGCGAAAATGCTCAAGATCCGGACGCTTGCTCCAGAATATTCTGAAACACAGTCACGACTACGGAAGAATATACGAGTGAGCCTGGCATATTGATGATATCTGACCTTGCTAAGTCGACTCTTAGGCGATAAAGGATCGTGTACAAAAGCTCGAAGACCACTTACAGACTTCGAAGAAGAGGATTAGCGAACTTCGGACTGGCAGACCGAGCATAAGGCAAGTTCCCAGAGCAGGATCTTTCGCCTGTTTCCTTAGCGCCGTTGCACAGACCACCCACCCTGGATACTGTGAATCGTACATTCCGTAACATCGACCTTGCGATTGATCAGCAAAAGCGAGAAGTATCTCACCTCCGGCATCGGATGGCACAGCTGGAGATCTCCAGAGATGTAGGTGCTCGGGACCAGCTTACCATATCGTCTTCAAAGCGACCTCTGAATGTGACCCCAAACGTTGCTATTACCACCGCGGCGGCGTTGAACGCAGAACGGTCTGCACAGAGGCTAAAGAAAGCATTATTAGCTTCTAGAACCCAACCGCTTCTGAACACGACGGCTACGGCCTCACTTGTTCCGACGTCTTTCCAGACGCCACAGAAACGCACTCTGGTCAAACCGGAGGTGAAGACGCCGGATGTGAAAACGCCGGAGACTGGCTTCCAATTGCCTAGGTTGCCTAATACACCGGCGATGAGCTTCCCTTCATCGCTGCTGGGCTGGACGCCGCCGCCATCCTCAGAGTTTGCCAGCCCCATACACGACATCTCACCGTCACGGAATCGAGGTGTGGCTAAACATCATCAAAAGCCAATCATGCTCAACAAAAAAGCAGCGAGCCCTGGGGCAGCCTCAGGTCCCACGCAACCGTCGGCATTTGATTGGAAGTTACCGGTAGAACCCATTAAGCCGGCGTCAGCGCTTCCGTTTGCGTTGCGACCAACTTGACGTTGGTTGTTAACTGTGATGTGGTGGATTCAAGGGTTGGTTTTTTCCAATGTTTTTCTGTTTGAATGTGGTCATGTATAGTCACGACATGTAATGTGAATGGCATGGCGATTGTTCATGTATGATATATCATATATCATATATCATCTCTGATGTTGTACCTCAATACAATGGCTCCGCCACCAAGCCGAATCGAGTGCGAGCATTACTTATGTAAGGAAAATTTGTAATTTGCTCTGTGCATGCTGCTGCGGTTGGGTGATTGGGCGACGTTTGTTGAATGATATCACCGGCCCATTGGGGAACGCCATCGCTCCAACCACCTACTCCTGACAGCTACTACCACTCAAGCCAATCACGCTCAGAATTACTAGTCTGATGCTAACCGCTGGTAGACGGTACACAGTACCGTATGCGGTGGATTTCAAGCACATACAACGCACCTGGAATCTTCTCGCTGATACGAAGTTCTCCGAATTATCGGAATTCGTACGAGTCGGGCATTTACCGAATTGGCCTGATCGCACAATCCTCTCCGAGGACTTGCAATTGATCGTGGCACGGTACCTATATAGGGTTTCAGATGGTGGAAGCTAGTCTCGATTGCGGCGTAGTGAGGGCCGCGCTGTATCTTGATCTATGCCCATTCCGGACGATCCGGTGCGCTTTCACTTGCATCCTTGTGTTTCGCCGAAGGAGTAGCGAACAGGTATGTCTAGTGGCGTACGTCAAAATAGACAGTTTGACGTCCTGCGCAGAGTAACACCGGTAACACCGGTATGTTGAGTGTCGTCCGGGGAGTGTTACTGCGCAGTATGCACACTTGCTATTGGTCCATGCTGGGATTCACCGTACTGGGTTCTTAGGGTATGTAATCAGGATCACAGTATCCATCCCCTCTCCTTCCTATTTCCCATATCGAACGCGGTTTTAAAGGGCCCAGACGAAGAGATCTCACTGCACAGGTTTGAGCGGCTTAGATGTGAAAACCTCGTATCGTCGTCCGGCTTGCTGGCCCATATCCGCATTTTCACACCTCCCCCTTCCCCAAGAGCTTCCCTAGCATTCGGTGGAGCAACTATCCTCCATCCATTGACATCGATAATGAGGTTGAAAAAAGAACTCCAAGACCTGCACCACCACCGTAACGCGTACCTTCTCGCGTTTTCTGCAACCACAGGATACGTCTGTTTCGGATGGGATATCGGGCTCATTGGGGGTGTTGTCGCCCTACCTTCGTTCCAGCAGTACTTTGGGCTCAATACGGAGTCGGCGTCTGCGAATGCCGCGTTGAGTGGGAACATTGTATCGATACTCCAGGCGGGTGGACTGTGGGTTTCTTTCGCTACTCTTGTCGTTGAGCCAGAAAACTAACTACCTCATCTTTGAAAGCTTCGGGGCGTTGATATCGGTTTTCTTTGCAAGTCGCTATGGAAGGAAACTGCCCATGCTCGTTTCTTCCGTCATTTTTATCATAGGAAGCGTGATACAGTCGATCGTTGGCCTCGGAAGCACGCCAAGTGTTGGACTCAAGGTGCTCTACTTTGGTCGATTCTTTGGTGGTGTCGGCGTCGGCATGATGGCTGCTCTTGTACCGACTTACGTATCTGAATGTGCGCCTCGGGCCATACGTGGACGTTGCACCGGTAGTATCGAAGTATGCGTTGGGCTGGGAAATATGTTGAGCTGCAAGTATTTTGATCATCATCGCCCCGCTCGGCTATCTCACCTACTACCGGTCTAGTCTGGGTCAATTATGGCGCAGCCATTCACATCCCGTTTGGACAGATACAATGGCGGCTCCCTATGATCGTCCAGATAATCCCAGGTGTTCTTTTCTTTCTCGCCATGCTCTTCCAGCCAGAATCGCCTCGCTGGCTAGTCGAAAAGGAACGTTACGAAGAAGCCGCCAATTCCCTTGCCTATATTTCACGTGCCGACGTTTCCTCCACTGCGGTTCAATCCACCCTATCTGAGATCCGTGACGACTTCGCTGGTCGTCATAGACTCAGCATCTTGAAACAATTCCAGAAGATGGGAGAAAATAAAACCATCGCACTTCGCTGTATCATCCCCTCTCTCCTCACATTCTTCCAACAATGGTCGGGGACGAATGCCATCAACTATTATTCCCCTCTAATATTCGCATCCCTCGGTTTCTCGAGCACAACAGCATCACTGCTGGCCACCGGTATCTATGGGGTCATCAAGTTTGTCGCGACGTGTCTCGTGCTGGCATTCGTAATCGAGTCGTGGGGCCGCAAACGCACGCTTATCTACGGCGGAATCGCACAAGGACTAATGATGCTCTGGATTGGTGGTTACTCTGCCGTTCATCCACAACCAAACATCGTGCCTGCAACGTACGTCTCGATCCTTGCCATCTACCTCTTCGGTGTTTCCTTCTCTCTTGGATGGGGCTTCACGCCGCTCGTCCTCGGTTCCGAGATCGCTCCAAGCCATCTGCGACCGTCAGTCATGTCCCTTGCGTCGGCGATGACTTGGCTATTCACGTATGTGATTGCGCAAATTACGCCGACGATGTTGGTACAGATTACGTGGGGGACGTATATCGTGTTTGGGGTTGCGAGCGTGGTAATGGCGGCGTGGGTGTGGGTAGGAGTACCCGAGACGACGGGGGTGCCACTGGAGGATGTCAAGTGGCTGTTTGAAGGGGATATTTGGATACGGTGTGTGCAGGATGCGCCAGGGGGGCGGTGGATACTAGGGAAGCGACGTGCGAGGAGCCCCGAGGAGCTGAAGAGGTCCGCAGAGGGCGGTGTGGCGAAGGGTGCAAGTGATATGGCAGACGAGGAGATGGCACCAAGGAAGGGTTCTGCCGTTGTTTCAGTGGACGACCAACGACTTGAGATTATCTGATTTGTACCCCCGGACCCACGGTCCGTCCTGTCCACAAGATGAGATATTATGTACATGATCATTAACTTTGTTCCCAGATTCGTGTAAGATAAGATATTCCTGTAACACTGTGAAATCTACTTAGTAGCATGGTGTCCAACAACTTCTCCCACAATGCAAGCCCTCAGTCAACCTCGGATGACTCCCTCCTGTCATGATCAGCCTGAGGCGGAAACCCAGGATTCTTCACCTTCCCAACCAGGACTCCTTGCCCCATACAGCTTTCGTCGCAGTGGCTGGACCTTCAACTTGAAGTCGGATGAGGCGATCAATAAAAACACATTCCTGTGGGTGGACCAGGGTGAAAAACGGACTCACGCTCTTGAAATTTGGCCCAGTCCCGAGCATCCGTCGGATGCTATGCCATGGGTGACATTGGATGTGCCAGACACGGCGGTCAATGTTGGGGTCGAGGTCGAGAGGAAAGAAGATACTGGTACCGGGGACGATTTGAACGCGGCAAAGTCAGAATTCTGAATCTCCTTGTAAGACGATATCCCCTGATCTGATCGTTCTCAATATTAGATCTAGCTCGCCTGGTCCTCTGCGGCTGTACGATTGCGAGAACATGATCTTAAAAGATCGACAACTCTACCTCGAGGAAACTATGGGCACCGTACCTCCCTACGTCATAGTGTCGCAGGTCTGGGGGATGATTAGGGACTTCATGAGATTACCCACCGTCCCTTGGCTGGTACCCATCTCTGACGGGAAGAAATGGGACGTTATCCAGGATTTCTGCAAAAAGTGGCACGTCAAGTGGATCTGGCTGGACATTGTATGTATCAATCAATCCAGGAGTCCCGAGGCGGAGACAGAGAAGAGGAAGGAGGTTCCGAAGATGAACCAGTACTATCGGGAGGCAACACAGTGTCTCGTTATCCCTCAAAACTACAGAATTTTCAACTCTGCGCATGCACGCATCATGGAGATCTTGTCGAGCTTCGCAGATTCAGATGCCTCGGTCAAGGATAATGCAAGACCGATCTGGGATAGCATTGACATGGTAGCACAAGTAGCCGACGATGCCTGGTTCTGGAGAGTTTGGACATATCAGGAGCTGCTACTCCCAAAGAGACACGTTCTCTTGGATGGCCAAGAGCTTCGCTTAGACAGATTGGGACGCTGCCTCTCTTGGTACTATACCATCACGAGCAGCGGTATTCTAGAGCGGCCCCAAGGCGGAAATGTCTACGAATTTATTGACCTCGGTGGATCTGGCCCCAAGGGTAAACCTTGGGCAAATCTCATACGTAGTTGGAGGCTGAAGGACACGCTCGAAAGAGATGGGTACATTGACCTCCTCCCCGCCATAAATATCACTGTCAAGAGACAATGCACGTTCCCCGCCGATCGAATACTCGGGATCTACGGGCTGCTGAAAGAGGACGATCAGTTACCACTGGACGAGCCCACTGGCAACACCGACGTTCTCGCCATAGAGGACAACATCTCCGAGTCACCTGACGGTATACTACTAGTATATAACCACCCTTCTGCACATATTTCCCCTCCCCGACGACTCGCACGACTTGAGCAGCTGTGGGAGCAAACCCTGGTCAAGACTATGGAGGAAGGGAGGGTATGGCCGCTACTGTACGATGGTATGGTTGTCGATGCGCCAAGGGGCACAAATTGGATGCCCCGGATAGTCAATTCCTTGGCTGCCGATAAGGACATCTTCGATGTGTACGACCAACGCAATCGGTGGACGGTGACAGTGACGGGAGCTGGAGTACAGTTGACTGTGAGGGTGGTGGGGCGCATCAGTGGGGTCAGCGTGAGCATCGGCGACGGTACCGGGGAGCTGAATAAAATGATCTCGTGCGCTTGGGCATTGGTTGCACAGGGGTTCAGCGCCCAGCCAATCTTTGATATGTTCAAAGACGCTCTGGCTAGGGTGCCGCAAGGTACCATCGAGGATGATCTGACCCAACTATACCAAGCTCTTCATGCGCCGTCACTCGCTGAATGCTTCGACATAGTGAAACACAGGAACTTCACAGACAGGTTGTTTCGTGCTGGGGGTATAGCTGGGTGGCACAGAGCAGTATTCGCGGCACAACCCGGTCCAAGCTACTCTGGGACAGATGGCACATACGTTTTCCTGGGCTGGATATGCTCTGAGAAGGTTGTGGACTCGAAGCAATGCTGGGTCTTGGATGTAACAGCAAGTGCACAAGATGGCAAGCGCTGGGTGATAGCGAACAAAACTGGACCAAACACGTTCCACAAGATAGGTACAGTGGCTTCCAACAATATTCTGGCCCTTACGAAGGACGATATGTATGCGTTAGTGGTCTTGGATTAAGGGCGAACTGTATCAGTAACTCTGAGCCTATCGGACCCGGAGGCGAGAATGGTATATCTTTAATTAATGTTAAGCTTGTGTTAGTACCTGTTCATTACACTGGCAGCCTGAGATACTGCAGGATATCAACTTCCTATCACCGCGCGTGCGTCTGAGTCAAGCTGTTTGTTGTATGGACTGGCTGTGACATACCTGTTGTACATAGCTTACTTTCTCACTAGCATGTATCTCAGCTGTGACTCGGGTAACTCGAAGTGATGTTTCGAGCCACGGCGTCTATCCGAGTTATGTAATATTGAAGAACAGATCTGTCTATCCTATTTCTTGTAATATTTAGCTGACTATGCTAGCGAAGCACAACATGTTTCCTGGTCGCACCGATACTGGTGTAAGGTAGTCTTAGAAGTACCAGAGTGGAACCAGAGACGTGACTCACGAGTGAGCGCCGGTGGTCAAGTGTCGGGGTGGGCTGAGCAATGGGTCTGGGTATACGTGTTGCGACTGACCACCATTTGTGCACGGTGGAATTGACTGGCCACATTACTTAAGGGGGGTCGCCACTATCTCAGGCTCATTTGTAAATCTAGGTTGACTGTTGTTCGAGGCGGTTTAAAGGGCAATTTGAATTTTTCACCATCAACCACCGAGCACTTAGAGGTGACCGGTTGACCAACGCAGCGATGGCGGCAGGTGCCAAGAACAAGCGCCAGCGATATCAGATCCGGGGGAACCGGTGATGTCGATAACCGGAGCGTGCATGCGAAGTAACCAAGCTTCCACGCTTAGCTTTATTGCTGCACTGTAAGTAAAGACTCACACGTCCCATTGATCCAAAGTTGATCATAATCCCCACACCTCATACCTAACTCTGTTCAAGTTACGCCCTGAAGCAAAAAACAGTGAGTGCAAGTGGGGGCGAGTCAACTGTAATACTGACATGCCAAAGAGAAGGGTCGATGGATACAGCTCTTCCACCAATGCCGCGTCAAGAAAAGGGAATACCGATTGAAATCGATGGCCGTGATACCATATTTTCAGTCATATTCCTCCCTGATGGGAAGCATTTCATCAGTGGTGGTGCGGAACAAATTGTTCGACGATGGAAGGTGGACGACGGTACGGAGGTAGGACCGCCGATGAACTCAGGACACGATGTCTATGATCTTGCAGCATCATTAGATAGCAAATGGATCGTGGTCGGGATGGATGGTTACAGAGTGGGGGTGTGGAATGCGATGAACTACGAAAGGGTGGCTGAGTACTGGCTGCATGGAGAGGGTATATTTGCAGTGGACATCTCACCAGATGGGACAAGAATGGTGACAGGAGCGGGGGACTGGTATGCCTATGTCTCGTCGCTGTCGACCGGCAAGCAGCTCATCAGGTGGCAACACGAATACTATGGAGTGGCTGCAACGAAATATTCGCCCGACGGATGCCTCGTTGCCACCGCTACTTGGTGGCGCGATTCTGTCCGCATCCACGACAGTCAAGACGGCCACCTCTTCGTTACCTTCCCAATCCAAGTTAGCTCACGTCTAAACCAATCCCTTGCCTGGGCTCACGATAGCAAACGACTCTTTGTCTTGTCCTATGACGGCCACATTCACTGCGTAGATGTGGTTACCGGAACAGCAATCTCGAGATGGTCCATTTATGACGGCGATGTGGATCGTGGGTGTATCGCCTTGGCACGTAACGGTTCCTTCGTTGCATGTTCTGCGCTCTCGTCAGTCCTGTTCTGGGATGTCGCCACACTTCAGAAAATTGGACCTGTCCTCGAGCATGCTGATGCTGTCTGGTCGATGGACATTTCAACCGATTACAATATTGTAACGGGTGCGGGAAAGACAATCACTCTTTGGAACCTCCGTGATCTGCTTCCTCCTAACTATCTTGACAACGTAAGCAAACCTGCTCTTGCCACGGATATCTTGTTGACTAAAGACTATATCAACCCAATGATTGAATGATAATCCAGTGAATTCGCATGTTACCTTTTCGACTTTTATGTACTTTGTTGATTCTCTAAAAGCCGGAAAAGTTCACACTGACAAATGCAACTGTTCTGACGGGATCTGCCGCATGCAAGACGTTCCCACGATGACCTACAGTTCGAAATGGAGTGGGTGCTTCGATGAGATTCAAATTGTGGACTGGTACCAGGTACTGTATACCGCGCCCACTTTAATGTTCCTGTCTCGCTCTCAGGTGACCCCAACCTCGTAATCCAATCACCGCTATCAACCTGCGGTGGCGTTCCCACTATTCGCCTCCAAAAATACCCGTTCGATTCGGTCAAGCTTTACTGTCATGTTCCCTTCCAGTTTTGGGTGAGTTCATTGATTCAGACCGCCGAGGCTCCGACGCATCCGCGATCCCTATGTTGGCCCTGGAGCTAAATAACTCAGATGACAAATTTTGGTGCTTTGCTCGCTTCCCAGCTTCCACCCGTGTGGCGGGTTCTTTTGACCTGTTCTACGACGTTCGCTGGTCTGCACTGCAATGAATTTGAAGCAAGAATTCAAGGAGCTTCTCCAGTATCGTAACGCATATTTCCTGGCGTTCTCTGCGACGACAGGATACATCTGCTTCGGATGGGGCATCGGGCTCATCAATGGTGTTCTCGCCTTGCCTTCATTTGAGCATTACTTTGGGCTTGATACGAAGTCGGCCGCTGCACGTGCCGCGTTGAGCGGGAATATCGTATCTGTACAGCAGGCCGGTGCATTGTAGGTTTCTGTCTATTCTTCGCAATCTGCCGCTGACTTCTTCCCCCGCCACAGTTTCGGAGCATTGGTATCGACCTTCTTTGCGAACTATCATGGAAGGAAACCATCCATGCTCGCTTCCGCCATTATCTACGTTATAGGGAGTGTGGTGCAGTCAATCGTGGGCCTCGGAAGCACTCCGGCCATCGGACTCAAGGTACTCTACTTCGGTCGATTCTTCGGCGGCGTCGGTGTTGGACTCATATCCGCTCTCGTGCCGACCTACGTTTCCGAATGTGCACCTCGGGCAATTCGTGGACGTTGTACCGGTGGCATCGAGGTGTGTGTTGGATTAGGGAATATGTTGAGCTGTAAGTCGTTCGAGTATCTTCATCGGTTCAGCCATCTCACATGTCGCTGGTCTAGTTTGGGTCAACTATGGGGTAGCTATCCACATCCCATTTGGGGAGATGCAATGGCGCCTTCCTATGATCGTCCAGATCATTCCAGGTGTTCTGTTCTTCATTGCCATGCTCTTCCAACCAGAATCACCTCGTTGGCTAGTCGAGAAAGAACGATACGAAGATGCCGCTGCATCACTCGCTTATATTTCGCGCCTAGATCCTTCCTCCTCTGCAGTCCAATCTACACTATCTCAGATCCGTGCGGACTTTGTCGGCCGTCATAGACTCACCATGTTCCAACAGTTCCGGAAGATGGGAGAGAGCAAGATGATTGCACTTCGTTGTATCATCCCTCCCGTCCTCGTCTTCTTCCAACAATGGTCGGGGACGAATGCCATCAATTCTTACTCCCCTTTGATATTTGCTTCTATGGGTATCTCGAGCACGACTACGTCGCTCCTCGCCACCGGCATCTATGGCGTCGTCAAGTGGGTTGGATCATGTTTCGTGCTCGCATTTATCATCGAATCGTGGGGTCGGAAGCGCACGCTCTTTTACGGCGGGATGGGGCAAGGTCTAATGATGTTCTGGATCGGTGGTTATGTCGCACTCCACTCCGGACATGACGTTGTACCGGCAACGTACGTTTCCATAATTGCCGTATACCTCTATGGCATTTTTTTCTCTCTTGGCTGGGGCTTCACTCCGCTCGTTCTTGGCTCCGAGATAGCGCCCGGGCATCTACGACCAGCTGTTATGTCTCTCGTGGGCGCTTCAACTTGGCTGTTCACGTATGTGATTACGCAGATCACGCCTACCATGTTAAATCGGATCACGTGGGGCACTTATATCGTGTTTGGGGTCGCGAGCGTCGTGATGGCGGTGTTTGTGTGGGTTGGAGTGCCCGAGACGACGGGCGTGCCGCTCGAGGACATCAAGTGGCTGTTTGAAGGGGATCTTTGGATACGTTGTGTGCAGGATGCACCTGGTGGGCGGTGGATACTAGGGAAGCGGCGTGCGAGGAGCATAGAGGAGCTGAAGAAATCGGCAGAGGGCAGCATGATGGAAGGTGTACCAGGTAACAGCGATGCATCAGATGAAGAGGTGATACGAGAAAAGCAGGAGGCACGTTCACCGTCCGACGACACGCCGATTATTTGACCTGCGTCTCATCGCAGGTCTACCCTTGGGTATATTCCACATACTTGGCTGGCAGGTCTTTCGTGTACTCATTTGATATCGTCGAAACGTCTCATCAGGTCCATAGACCTATTCGTTCAATTGTGCTTAGATCCGTTTCAGTGTTGACCTAGTCTTGGCATGTCTTGCCTTCTCCCGGGCCTTGTTTCATTATTATGCTTCGTTCGGAATGCCTTTCTCGTTCGATTCAATGGCGGACCTCAAGTTCAAGCTACACTTCTTCCTGAATCGTGGGCGTATCATTGCATCTCTATCGCAAAATTAGAACCTGGTGGCTGAACAAGGACTTCGTAGGTCCTGGACCATTGGGAAGATGTTTGTGTCCTCAAGTCACCGTGTTTGCTGTATCGGTTTTTGAGTCATTGATTGAAGTTGTCCCAAAAACACAAACATGAAGGATTCGTGATTCTATGACTACTAGTTTCAATGCATAAATATCCAAGACAATAAATAGCACGGGAGTCTAGCGTACATCGCCTACGGTGATGCATGCCTCTGGCGACGATGGCCCGTGATTTGATAGTAACAATAACAATAATATTAATAATAAATGCTAGCCTTTTGTAATTTTCCATGTCCGAGTCCAAGGTAAAAACCATAGAGACCTGAAAACGGAGGCCCTCGAACGTGCGACTTGACCTGTTCACTTGCTCTCAGTAGGTCGACCCAGGGTAATCATTCTCAGGCTTGTCGCACAATGAGCGCCAGTCAGCTGTGATGCCAAGGTATCAATATCTGCAACGTTCTCAAGTACAACGAGCGACATACCCGGGACCCGCTCCGCCGATACCTCGCTCGTCGATTCAGCCATCACGACACCGAATCCGCTAGATCACGGGTTAGTACTCAAACTCGGTTGTGTTGAATTGAACTCACTGATGGAGATGCCAGTTAATGTGACTAGAAAGTTGGCGTGAGATCAGTGGGTTAACGGGACTTTGGACGGTCGTCACTCACCAGTGAAGGAACCATGGTCCGGCGTTGTTGGTGACAAAACGGATGGTGACGTTGTCTGTAGGGTCACTTCCCATGGCTACGACGTCACGGCGGACTGGGTTCACAAAGTTGGTAGTACTGCTGCCGGCACCCCGCACGACAGAGAAATGGTGCTGTAGAACATCTGAGTGACTAGAGACGAAAAGGTAAAAAGTGGCCACGTACACCATGCAAATGGATAGGGTGCTAAAGAAGCAGACAAGAGTGAGCTTAGACCGTCATTTCACGAGCATCACACTCACAGGCCCACCAGGAGGGAAAAGGGTGTTGGGGAAGCTCAACTCGATGACCTTGTTTGGAGGAAGTTCGTAGACACTTCCTTTAGGTAGCAATTGTGCAGGGTGCAAATTTCCGCTGAGAATCTGGAGCAGCACAGGGACAGGTGGCTCTTCGAAGGAAACACCGTTGATTTGAAACAACCCCGTCGACGCATTGAGGCTAGGAGCAAGCAGAATATTTACGTCCGCGTTTCCAATTCCCGGTTCCCCGGGTGCACTCGGATCGATCAATGGGTAGAGTTTGCCTTCATCAAAAGGAAGGTCATATGGGCCAGGTGCCGAGGTCGGGTCCTGTTCCGGAGCTCCTGCATATCGCAAGATAGCTGAATTCACGCCGCCATCAAAATTGTCGTTTGGTGGACTGGCGCGAATCCAATAGTTTCCGATGGGCTGGTTTGCTGTAATAACCACAGAATAGCGTTGAGCAACGAAGATGGGTAACGAGTCAACTTCTACGGGGTCGACTTCGTTCCCGTCTACTTCGATAATGGACATTCGATGACCATCGATCGCGAAGTTGAACATTGGATCGCAGGACATGCTGATGAGGCGGATGCGATAGCGTAATCCTTGTTGGACGTTTATGACCGCGAGCGGGACCGTTGGACCACCAGGATAACGGCCGACACCATTGATCAGAGTCGAATTCGCAGTCACCGCACCGAAGATATTGCCGAGCACGGGGCCCAGGACATGAGACCTAAACACGTGTCGGCTAAGCCTTTATTACACAAGAAGATGCTCACCAGTCTGAGAGAGTTATTACCGTATTGGCTGATCGCAATCGTAAGCAAAGGCATGTTTACCAGTGTGTGGAACCTACCATCATCGACGTCATACAATGATTTGTGTGGGTCGTCAGGATCATAGATGATCAACGGTCCACGAAGTCCATCACAGTATTGAACTGAATAATGTGAGTGGTACCAATACGTCCCTGTCTGATCGCCGACGTCAAATTCGTACAAGAACGATTTTTTAGGCTGGATTGGGCACTGGGTGACCCAGGAAGCACCATCAGCATAGTTGGTTCCTGTCTGAAAGATTCCGTGCCAATGCTTTGGGAAGTACGTGAGGACAGGTTGCGAAATTAATCCCATGACTACTTACGATACTCGTTTGGAGGTTCATGGTAGTGTCCGTGAGTTGATTTGTAACTTGGACGGAAAATCGATCACCCTGGGAGGACATAAGTACCAGAGAGCACAATCCAGCTATCATCGCAATCTCACCTTGACAGCTTGGATCAATGGCGCGGGGAATACACCGTTGGCGAGGACAGCACTGAGGAACATGATGGATGTGGTAAGAAGCAGAAATATACGTTAACTTACGATCGGCTGAACCCATCCGGAGCAATGTTACGGTTCGCAATGTAAAGACGGCTTACGGGACGTAGCGTCCCGGATGATCCAACATCGCCATCGGCCACGTTCACGTTGCCGCCATTCCCGTTGGTGGTAGTGGTGGTGGTGTTTTCTTTGGTGTTGACCGGCTCGGGAGTTTGAGAGCTCGGGGTCGAGAATGCATTAGAAACGAGTAATGAAAGCGCGAGTAAAGAGAAGGACAACATCTTAGATGTTACAAGGGTGTCGGAGTGAATACTCGAGGACCGTTCGTGTTCCCTTTATACTCGAGAACCACAGGGTCAACGAGGCATTTATTATTCCAGGTCCTGTTGGGAGGGACTCAGCCTCCACTAGGTTAGGCTTGTACGATACTTCTGAGTTTCAGATATACAGGACAGGACTGCATAAGGGATAACAGATCGTGACCAGACTCGGAGGGGACTAGATTACTCCTGGTTGTAAGGACGGAGACGGACGGTATCGGGCGGGACGGGACGCACCTGCCGCGTGGCAGTTGAATGAAACGACGGTCCCGAATGGCTTGAAAATGGGAGTGCAGCAGACGTGGCTCCAACTGTGCATGATGGATCGATGACACAATGGTTACTATCAGTGGCCTGTCCCGGACTAGCACAATTTCTGGATATTGAGGGCTAGAAAGATTCATGGAAGCAATCCTGTAGTTGGATCCGCTAGCATGCCGTTACTCTCGGAAGGGAGTGATGACACGACAATTCCCCCATCCCCATGTACAGCATCGGCCCGCTACCTAATAGTGTTCCCGCCGGCGTAAACAGTGCTGAGATCATGCTCCGGGGTCCAGAATATTGTTGAAACCCACTTGTCGACAGTGTCCTCTAATCGGCAAGTATCATGTAGCTGGTCATCAAATGGCCATGGAACTTGACAGAACGAACATGACAGGAACAGCGAGTGGTAGCGGTAGACCGTGCATCAAATAATTTGCTAAAGCCTTTACTTAGTGGACTGAGGTAACAAACAGATCAACGTCAATGATTGGGCCTAAGCACAGGCTTTAAGATATATACGTGCACACCATCCAGTATCTTTCGACACAGCGTAAATTCCTCTAGTTCTGTTACATTTTACCACGGACCCAGAAGTCGCGTATACGAGTCTAGACACAATGTAACAATTGGCGCTTTCGAGTTGAGGTGCACACGTCACTGTGGCTGTGTTATTACCTCCATCACCACGCGTACGGTGGGGGACTCGACGGTCGGACAACTTGATCAATGTCATAACAGAGTGGTAACAAATTTGATGTCAAGTACCGCCCTCTCATCTCATCACTCGACGTTCATATATCATGAGGCAACGTTCTGGCCCTTGGACTTGGTGGACCTACACCTGGGGAAAAACTCTGAACACGTCGACCTATACTTTCGCCGCGTTCTCGATCGACATACCTACTATCGAAGCGGAATAGGCCACTCCAAAGTCAACCACTGACAATTTCAAGAAGAACAAAATGGCACCCGCCGATGCCATCCTCCACCCTGCGGGATGTTTGTATTCGACTCGGTGTTGTGTACCGTGCTGCCTTCGCTATACACTCCTCTGGCTTCAAAACTGCCCATTCTGCTTTATTTTCACCCTCACCATACTCTCGTTCCTGTCGACTTGTCCGTTCACACACCGTCTTGGGTCCTTCATATCATCAGGCTAAGCGGACATGAGGAACAAGTGGCAGGGAGGCAGGAGCCGTGTGAGAAGAGAGATGTCGGGTTCCTATAAGAGCGAGGTAAGTGGTTAATACTGAGGCTAGTATTTATGCATGACGCCATGTTCTCTTCTGGGGTGCCTCTGCTGATTCGATTTTCGCTTGGTATGCCCATTGAAGTGTCCCCTTCAACCACTGGGTCTTAAACTCCTTTTCTGTAGAGTCGCAGGCTTGTCAACTTCGACATTTTTTCAAGGATTCGTGCACGCGTTTTTGCGTTTTTTTTTCCTAATTTTCACTGTGGTCCTATGGCTACACAATGACCGGTGACGAAGGCTCACTAGTGACATGTGGTAGGTCGGATCCAACCTTATACTAAACTAGTACACATTCGGACTCCTCCGAGTTCGACTCGTTCTGTTCAATGTGGTTTGAAAAATTAAAGTTCATCCCTCTGCGATTGGTGGCTGCTTCCTGTGTCCAGCTGAACAATCATTATGTACATCCTTTTTAGTCTACTTAACGTTAAATGGTTCACGGCTATGACCCGCGCGCGTCTTGTGAGTGTGCTGCGCGCACCGCTTTGCACTAGCTGTCTTTGGATGCGGACGCCCGCCCCAAACGATTTAATTCGGGAAATAAATCCCGATATATGAGGTCTAAGGTGTGCGTTCGCACTTTCATAACGCCCTTCCGATATTTCACTGCGTCGTCTTCCTGATTGTTTGTATAGCTTAGCATAGTCATCATGTCTACTTCTCTGCCTCAACAACTCACTCTAGATGCCATTCGGCTAAATAACTACATGTCTCGTATGTTCACCTACGCTCCTCGGAGATCATGATTACAGATTCGTAACAGTTATCGTCCTGACTGCTGTCGGATATGATTACGGTGAGTGATAGGTTCTGCCCGGCGTAACTTTCTAACACCAACATCGACACAGTCCTTACACTTTCAAAAGAAGTATAAACTTCTCATTATAGACAATATTATTATCCATGATTATTGACGATTCGTCTAGGTAGAATACATCTGGGTCAGTAGAAACATTCCTCCGTGTAAGAAGTTCCTGATCGGATTACAGACCAAGACCTGGTCCCGGGTATCAATCTTCTTCATTCTTGTATGTAGTACTGCGGCTACCACCATAAGTGGCGCATTACGATCTGCAGACTGCAAAGAGCTAACAAATATTGAAGGCTCGCTATGTTGGCCTTTTCGGCTTCGTGTGCGTCGATGACTATTTTCGGATGCGATTCTGAGGCTCACTGTGAGCGGTTCGCCAGAATTACCATGTTCCGTATGTCTTGGATTTAAATCCAATTGTGCTCACATCGTGACCCCACTCCAAGAAAGAACTACATTCATAACCGGCCCCATCAAGGTATCCTCTCTCCTTCGCCGATAATTAACCAACACATCAACCAAGTACGCATAGATGTATGTTATACTTTTCCGAGCTCCCTAACGCATCTGATATCTATCAAACAGTTGTGAGCATATTCGTCCCAGGTTGTCCAGTACCATATTCATAGGTACTTTCAAGGTGTTTTTGTCTCCATTGTGGAATCATGGACGTCCACTATCTTCATCGGTGCAGCCGACGGTGAGTTTTTTGACAGATCAGTTTCTGAACGCCGGCTGAACCGAAATGGTGACCACAGCCGCGATGATCCTCCGGATCTGGGCAATGTACGGTCGATCGAAGTTGATCCTCTACACACTTCTTGTCTTTCTTTTCCTCGAGATCATTGCCATGACCCTCGACGCAGCCATGTCTTCAGCAAATGTATCGGGTATGCTGTCTAAGGCAGGATCGCTGAAAGGTGCTGACATTACTTCCTCGCATAGCGCTCATTGGTCATTCACCGTACGCATCACTTTGCGTAATCAGCGATAACATCTCGGTCGTTTGGCTGGATGTGGCTACCTTTTTCCGTCTTGCACTCGGTGCAGTGATGTGTATACTCGCAATTGGCCAATTCGTGAGGCAGTCGATGCAAATGTACCGCGCGACGAAGCAGTGGCAACTGAATCGGTACATGAATCTTCTCATCAGGCAGGGCGTCATCTACTTTTTTGCGTATGTTCACACCCTCCGCCCACTTCCAAATCAAGCTTACGGTCTGATTTTGCCACAGCATTTTTTTGTATAACATCGTCAACGTGCTGTACTTTGCCAACAAGATTCCAAAAGGCGGATGGCCGCTGCTACCGCTGTTCATTCTGGAATTCGTTCCATTATATACCCTCGTACCTCGGTTCATCCTGAGCATACGAGAGATGTACGCTTACAGAAGTGTCCGATTTGAAGTTCATCAGGGAAATCTGCTCGACACGGGGTTCGGCTTGGGTTCGTTTTCGTTATACACCAGTGACGGGGGCGTGACGACGATGGTGTTTGCGGGTGACATATCGAGCGAGGGCTCTGCGGACGGCGACGCGCTAGGGATGGAGGTTGAGATGAGTTGGCGAGAACCGGGGGATACAACGGTGGATGCTACTCCTTCATGATCATTCCTTATTTCATTCGGGTTACATAATTTGATTCCATTGGAGGCTGGTTCCCACGGTATTTGCTCCTCATCCGTGCGGTTTTCAAAAGCCTTGGAATTCCTGATCTTGTGCTGGGGCTGCTGAGAACAGGCTCGGGGGCTTTCCTGAAACTGGAACAATGCCTCTGTCATGAGTCCCAGCTCTATAAACTTGCGGTTTTCCACGTGTCTACGGCGCCAGTCAAGACACTGGATGGATGGTAAATACCTCCACGTCCAATCAAACGTCTTACCCAAAAGTTCACAATGTACGTCATCTCTTGATCATACTATTTCATCGTTTATCACTTCGAACCTTAGGTAAAAGTTAGCTTCGTCGGCGGCTTTGTATGTCCATGGCACTCGCGTTGGTCGTCAAGGATGCTTCTATTCTGCTAATAGAACTTGCGTGGAAACCAGCCGTGGCCGACGGCGGAAACACTGAGAACGGCGGACAAAAAAGAACAGGACCACGCTCTATATGGGAACTACGAAGTACGGGACAAAGGGCCACTACTGTATATCTGCGAGGATCAGCAATAGGTATACGATAGTATGCCAAGCCATGGGCTTACATTGCGCGACCAAAATTGCAAGCAACGATTATATGTATAGTAATACCTTAGTTCATAGGACGGCAAAGAAGACCACTGTCGCAAACATCTTCGCCACTCGGTGTCGGACAATAAGCTCGTCTCGGCAAGTGAGTTGACGGAAGCACGCTTGCTAAAGTTATATCCACCAGTGGCGTTATTCGAGTATCCAGGGACCCTTCTTCACGGTGGCAGATTTGCGTTTAGGTCGGAGGGGAGGCGAATCGAATACCTTCCTGAACGAAAGCTCGGTGTCGGTTTCTTATTTACCCATCCTTCAAGTTCCTACACTTCTTCGACGGGTCATAGTTACGTACGATGTCCGAGTTTCCATGACATCTGCCCTCGATACCGTGGAATGAATGCCGACCAGACTGGGGTTACAATACGCGATCGAGCGTGTGCGACAGGTCAAAAACCTTGTGCATATACCGCGGCCTAGGTCGAATAACTGAGGGTCAACCGGCACCCTTGGTGCGTTGGATCATCGATCTCGAGTGACGGTCTGACTCGGACTCGTTCCGGGAAGCCCCAGCACTTGAGAAGTTCAGGCCGATAAAACAATAGCATGCTGATAAGCATGTGGCCTGGGGCGTGGCTTCAATTCACACACCCTGGCGTTCTCCCACTGATCGGGTTTTCGGTCGATATGGTCGTCCCCACCTTTTTGTCTTCTCGTTTTGTAGTTGGTTACGCCTTCGGAGGGACTCGTAACCACCTTGAGAATTCCGAGCTGGATGGAGTATGTTGCCGATACAGTTCAGAAAAGAGAAACACGATCAACGACGTCGCGGTGACGTAGAACCTGCCAAGATATATTTGTTCTTCGAGTCGGATGAACTCGTTTCGAGTGAGCCGGACAATGTAAATTTCCATAAAATGAAACACGAAGCATGAGCCAGGGTAGTCCCGGTGTGAAAATACACGTGAATGACCCGTTGGACGAGACGGGGTCTAAGGTATGGGAACAGCGACGCTCGGGACGGGACGGCCGCTCTGCTTATCAACCTATCGGGTGCATCGAGCGCCCAGAGTCGGATCAAACTTTATCCGTCTGAATGTAGGCTTTTCGTTTTTGGTATCCACAAACGTAATTCTAAGGGGAGATACTGACAGGAACGAAGGTTGCACAATTACAGAACAAACTAACTGGGCGAGCCCTACTTAGGGTACGCGACCTGGGCTGGGTATAGAGAGGAGGTATAAGCGACAGCAGGGTACCAGACCAAGAAACATCGAATCCCAGAAGAAGATAACAAAAGGATAGATGCCATAAGCCGTTTCCAAGCGACCATACTCCAGAACCAGCGGGAAACAAGAAGGTATGCGAAAAATGGCAAGCGGGAAACCAAGGAACCGGACCGAAAAGCGTCGAGCTTAAATGGGTTTCCAAATATCAGACCTTTTATCCATGTTCAATGAGCGTCTGTGCCGGGCTATGCCGGCTGCCTTGTGTCCGAAAGAGGATCCAATGCCTCGTTCAGCGGATACGTGGCGACGGGAAGAGGTACTACGTTTCGGTTTGCTGGAGGAATACAGACGGAACAATCACCAAACCGCTTGCGATAAGATATGAGGAGATACTAACCAGCGTGAGTTCGAGCTCGAGGGAATAGCAGAAGGAGTGGCAGCCAACGATGCAACGGACAATGGTACGTGGGAAGGCGATATGGCAGGTGACGACGTTTGAACTACGCTAGTGGAGGTGGAGTGCATAGCAGTTGTTGTCCCACTACTAGTCGCAATGGAAGCAAATGCAGCCCCAGGAGTTGCGAGGGTGGGAAGTTCGGTTTGATTGGGGCCTGGGACTGGGATGGATTGATACGAATTTTGAAAGATATCGCTCTGTGCACCGTCCGCGAAATTGTAGAGATCGTTGTAATAAGGAGGGGAATATGTGCCTTCAAACATCTACAGGAGAGGTGAGTTAAGTCAAGGGGGAAGCAGACAAGGGCAATCACATTGTTCTGCTCCGCCTGGTACCAGTACAGCGGTTGTTTGGCGCCCCAAGTGCAATTGCCAGGAACTGGATCCGGCTTTCCATTGGCTTGGTCCGCGCCGCAGCGACGAGCGACACTGGGTGTGGCAAGGGCGACGGTGGAGATAGAGTCAGTGATATTACACTGGAAAGCGTTCATGTACACTGCGTAAACATAGAGTAAGAGAAGGCGCGAAGAATAGCAAGTTGAAACGCGATGCGTACTCTGCTCGGAGCCAGCGTCTGCGCTGTGGATCCAGAAGAAGGAACAGATACATTTACCGTTGTCGCAAGGCGGCATGTTTCGTGGGACGCTGAAGTCGGTGAATCGGTTCCAAACACAAGTATGGTTAACGCTGAAGACAGTGAAGTCGGCGGGTTTGACCTGCGACGCATCACTTTTGTAGGTGATGGCTAACGCACAACCCTTGACGTCGCTGATGCCGGTCGTGTGATACGAAGACATAGCTGAGCCGGGGCAGACGTTATTAGGATTGCTGGTTTGCTGAGTGTTGCCACCCTCCGAGCTGGCATAAAAGGTTGTAGCGCCTTTGTTGCAAGCGATCTGCATCGTGACGTTCTGGCCAGCAGGGAGCTCGAAGACGTCGTCCGCGTGAGGTGGATAGGACAGGTGGTTGTGGAACCACCATTTACTGAATGGCAAGTTGTTGAGAGGGACAACGGGACGGTTATCATAGTCGAAGGTGTGGTCTGTGACGTTGTACCCCCACATGGAGGGATGCCAAATGGCTGAGGAGGTGTGGATCAGAAAAGACACAGGAAAGAAACGAGATAGCATACCAGCATGGCCAGACACGATGCGCAGGGAGGAAAAGAGACAAAGGAGAAAGGCAAATAGAGACATTGTTGGGCCAGCCAAGTGAAAGGAGCGGCGTGCGGAAGGATCGAAGAGGACGTGGAGGAACGCTGGCTTTAGACGAGCGCATTTTATGCCCAAGGTATTACGGACAATGCCTCCAAAAAGGGGCTTCATTACCTTTATTGATGTGACGCGTGACATGTCACACTATCTAAATATCCGCATAATTGTGTAGCCGTACGTGTGGTCTGCGGCGATTGTCGTCGAGCAACGTCCCCTTGGTCGCGCGGATCGTTAATGTTAGGGCCATCACACTAAATTTCTCGAATCTTTACAGGAAACCATGTGCCTTTGGCCTTCTACTTTCGATCATGCCTCATGACCATCCGCCTGTATATGTTCAGCTGAAACCAGTGCACTTGTTCTGCTTTCAAGTTGCCTGCCCACTCAATGTGGACGGTCAAAGCGGCGACTCTTCAAAGCGTCGTACCACCACCACAGACTGACATTTGCTGGCATTGTTCTCCATATCACGCCCGTCCACAGTCCACATGCTCTCGTCCACATATAATCTCGCTCGCGCCGTCTCCATGACCTAGTATCACTCTTCATTACCCGTCTCCATTTCTACGTTATGAACACCCGCCTCGTTACCACTTCTACTTCCGCTCTCCCAGGTCGTGCTGAGAGGCCTTTCAAGTATGCTGAGGCTGTCACGTCCTCGGACGGTACCGTCGGATACGACCGTCCTCTTGAAAACTACTTCGATGCTTCCATGGCATCTCGTCTCATTCCTGCTAAACCCACAACCAGAGTACGTACAACTACCTCCTTAACAGCACTGGCGTTGACACATTTTCCAATCATAGCTTTATGACACGATCGCGCGTGCCCACGATCACCAATTTCAGGTCTCCCCGGACATGGTCGATCCCTCATGGACCACACCCCGCCCTCTTAACCCCTCAGAACGCCGTCGTTCAATTGCAAAACTCGTTGACGATTCCCCGGATTACATGGGAATCTCCCCCGACGCGCCAGGATGGCGCCCCCGTCGATCGTCTTATGAAGACCGACGCGGCGCGGTTGGCGTCACCCTCAGCGAGATCAACTCGCTCGTCCCGTACATACCGCCCATTGACACGAGCATGCCGCCTCCGTCAAAAGAATGGCTCGATGCAAAGGCAAAGCAGATCTTGGCAGACGCGCATGCTGATTTCGAGCGTTCCCAAAGTAAACCAGCAAGTGACGCCGTCGAAGCGGAACCCTCAAAGGCGAATGACGACGACGACTTCATCTTCGAGTACGACACTGACAGCACCCTCGAAGAAAGGGTGCCTATTCCTCGCGCTCAACCCCAAGCAGAGCCCGAATCCGTCCCTTGTGACAATGGCCCCTGGAACGTGAACGACACAGATACAGACACAGACACAGATATGGATAGCGATGACGGGTATAACTGGAGCATGACACGCGTTTGTGAAGCGAGTCCTCAAGCCTCGTCGGATATGCCCAAGTGGATAATTCCACGTAAACGTCCTTCCATGATCATTGACGGAAAAGATATCGCTACCAAAACTAATGCTCCCTCGCCCGACGGCGAGCGTGCAGGAAAGCGACCGAGCAACGCAAAAAGCGAACCATGGAGTAGGCTCGCCAAAACGCCCAAGAGACATGAGAGTGACTCACCTGCGCGACGGGGGTGTAGGAGGACCGGTTTCGAGTCCGATGAAGACATTTCCTCCGATCCTACCTCATCCTCTACCCGTCCGACCACGCCGCCGCGACCACCCGTGTCGTCCGTCACCGCAGCGGCCTTGCAGATGAAACAAGTTCGAATCGCATCACCCTCGAGCAACCTCTCCGTCCCTCCCAAATCACCCAAAGTCTTCCTGTGCCGTCTGAATGGCTGTACCCATGTCTGTGCCTCTGCCGGAGATCTGCAGAGACATCAGCAATCCCTTCGACACCGTTCGCCGTCACACGTTTGTTTGGCTTGTGGGAAGTCGTACACGCGAGCGGACGCGTTGAAGAGGCATTTGAACAGCAAGGCGGCGTGTAAGAAGGTACATGCCACGAACCTTGCGAACGGCGCACAAGTCGAAGAAGGACCAGCGGAGACGAATGTAGAGGCTGTGTAAATGGGTCCGTGTGACTCCACCTTCTCTCCCTTGATCGGGGTGCGGAGGAGGCGTGCATACCCCCACCACAGCCTCCTCGATCCCATCTGCCATATGCTCAGAGACGCGATTTCGACGACTAACGTGACTACTGATAACTGTGTGAAGAGGTTTAGAAGACCGAAATGTTTCTGGAACGACTCGTACTGTATAGCCTGCCAGTCAGGCTCTCCCGCGATTCGCCACTCGTTTGCGATCGCTACATTCTCCTTCCTTTCATTTACTTTTTTCTGCTGATCCGTCGCGTATTGAACCGTCCTGTCCTTTGTGTCCCCCTAAAGTCGTGTATATAAGATTGCAATTAATAGTCACTCATTGATACGTACCATTTGTCGCGGGAGGCTATAAGCTGGCGCGGGACATCGTGCAAGGTCAAGCACCCTCGGCACTATTTGTGCATTGCTCAAGGTGTCCAACACCACGTGCTCGTGGTGCGTACCGATGCTGTTCCATCCACTCTATTATTTCTGCGGGGCCCCTGTGGCGGAACCGTAGCCTGTACACGTCAAGTCAGTTCCAGGCCACGGAGCTGCCTCACCACTATTCTCGAATGAAAGGATCCTGACTCTCGTCGCGTGAGAGGTGGAAATTAAAACGATGTTATGCCAGCCATCCTTATTTCTGATGGTATCTTCCATGGACAGGGCTAGTCCGTGACTCAGCCCGTCCAAAGAGAGACACACCTTGATACGATCTGGATCCGGACTAGCAAGGGGGTGGGGTGTGCTTGAAGAACACTCCGATACCGATCATGCTCCGTGGCTAGTTTGGTGGCCAGCCTGTCGACGGCTTGCCAGCAGCTAGCCTCTTTTGGACGGGCTGGTCACCAGACTATTCCGTGGCGGATAATGTGCATTTCAGCCGGTATGGTACAATTGTCTCTCCTGCAGGGACACACCAGTCTTGGATACTCGGGTGCCTGGTTGTCGTTGTACGCATCTGTGGGAGTGAGAATAGAGATCGTGGTAGTTGCTATGGAGGGGATACACCGACTCGGAAGATTTTCAGAGCAGCGGGGCTTCACGCAGGCTTAGATT
>JBBPMD010000237.1:0-35916 GCA_038090095.1 Zangia roseola
TGTGTTTGTTTTGTTTATTTGTTTGGTCATATTTGGTTTGTTTGGTTTGTTTGGTTAGGTTTGGTCTGTTTGGTTTGTTTGATCAGATTTGGGTTGTTTGGTTTGTTTGGTCAGGTTTGGTCAGTTTGGTTTGTTTGGTCAGATTTGGTTTGGTTTGTTTGTTTGGTCAGATTTAGGTGGTTTGGTCAGGTTTGGTTTGTTTGGTCAGATGTGGTTTGTTTGGTTTGTTTGGTTTGGTTTGGTCAGGTTTGGTCTGTTTGGTCTGTTTGGTCAGATTTGGTGTGGTTGGTTTGTTTGGTCAGATTTAGGTTGTTTGGTCAGGTTTGGTTTGTTTGGTTTGTTTGGTCAGGTTTAGTCTGTTTGACAAGATTCAGTATGTTTGGTTGGGTTTGATCCAGTACCCCACCAATTCCCAGTATTTCCCAGTATCTCCCAGCATCCTCCAGAACTGTCCAGACTGTCATGGTCTGTCAAGCCTGGAGCCTTAAATATGCGAAAAGGCTGTTTTGCTGATGTGTGGTAATGTGTTGACTCCTCATTTACCCGCCCTGTTTAATGCTTTGTTGTTTGGAGGTAAACGTATAAGCCCATACCTAATCCGCTCAGCACTCAGCAGTTACTAGGTCACAATATGACTGACTTATTCTTCCCTCCTGAGGTTCCTACCCCCCATGAAATCAACGAGATCAGCATCACCCATTACTATGTCAAAAAGGTCACTGAGGGGGACTTCTGCGTTATCCAAGTGCTTGGCTGGGCCAATTTGCAACCCAGCTTGTTGGGTGGCGACATCCAGCTTCCAATCATCTACCACACTCATCTGCGCCGCTGAAGCACACACTCAAAGGAAGAGCGTATGACAAGCGGAAGTAGTGATGAAGAGTGTTGGTTTGCTCAACCAGTGAAGAGTGGAAAGAACAAGTAAATTTGACTGGAGTGCTACAACAGTCTACATAGGTTTATATACTACTAGAGTTTGTTTGTACATGTTTGGCATAGGGCGTAGGGTATGATAAGAGTTCATAACGCCATTGGCTAAGAGTCATCATGAGTCATAGAAGCGTACACTGCCTTAAGGGCTGTGCGAGTGAGTCATAGATAAGGCGTATAGCCTTCGTAGTCATGTGGTCTGGAACTTATCCTATTGGATGTGAGGTCCGGAGGCTGTTCATAATGTGGCAGCCAATAGGGTTGTGTTCCGAGCATAGGTTTTGCATGAGGCGAAACACGTGTTGGTCACGTGACTTCAAAAAGTAAATTCGTCGAAGAGCGTTGTTCCGCTAGTGACAAGTGTTTGAGCGTGAGCATGTGGGTTGAAGAAGATAGGGGCTTTGAGAGCGTTTGTAACAGCCGCTTCCTCTGGCGCCATCACGTGTTCATGGAGTTAAATGCTCGGACTGAGCTGGTGAAAGGTGGCGTGGTACTCTCCGTGTACATTAAGCAGACGATCCAGAAATACATTCTGTATATGGATGTCATCGGGGAGGGATTGATGGCATCCACACATTTCAGGACCAATCGAAATCGCACTGGCTTCTGTTGCAACTTATTTGATCTCTATCTTTTGGTAGAGTATCATGTCAGTCGCCATGAGCACGATGTGGTCTGCAGGTGGCTGGTAAACCATCCAAATACCCGCTTGGAAACCATCTTGAAAGAAGGGTTCCATGACATAAGTACGTCCAACAATCAAATGGGAAGCGCAGAGTAACACTTACTCACTCATAAAGATTGGGTTGCATTCTACAAAGAGCAGGATGATGAAGATGACATTTGGTCCGGTGCTAGATATCAGTTCAACACCACTAACGTTAGGATGGTCGATGAGTGGCAAGCACTCGCGGATCGGGTTGCACGTTTTCTCAGAGAGGACATTGAAGGTATCCGCATAGGTTGATTGAACGACATCTTGGCGTGCTTCTGACACACCCCTAGCAGCACCCACCAGAGGACATCATGTGGCCCTGAGCACGAATGGTATGTTTGTTCAATGATCTTAAGGCACGACGGTGCTGAGCCGATTTTCCGACAGAAGCAGGGCCCTCTGGCAGTGGGAGCAGTAGGAAGAAGCCCTGGGCGACCCAAGGTAAAACTACCTCAATATTCAACCCGCGTCAAAGGGCCTGATTAGGCAGGAAGAAGAAAACGCCGCACAAGACATCGTACCTCACATGTGGGGAGTAAACGTCGCCATTTGTTCATCGTATTCATCACGCGCGACGCATGCAGTGTCGATATTAATCTCAGGCCTTCGCCCTTCTGATTTTGCACCTGAAAATTCACCCTCTGAACACTCTGTCGAACCCTACCCAACTTGACCCTCTGGCTGTGCTCCGTCCATTGCAGACACCTACTCCATGTTCCCCCACCCACGTTCCTCTTTTCCAGCGTCATACAGCGATGAGGAGTCAGCATCGAGCGTGCATTAAAATCCGCCATCGTATGAGACCTGGAGGCTGGAATTAGTATGCTCGGTATTCGTATGATCGTGTAGAATAGTGTCCAGATACACTGTCCGTCATGGCACCATAATGTGTTAGATCCTAACTCAGTGTAAACCAGCCTCTAAATGCGCTGTGGCTCAAATGCACTGCTCGATGGTCCATAAACGCGTACATTTGATTGCATACCTCCTAAAGATCTTATGTTCGACGTTGGTCTCATCAGCGTGCATTTTCAAGTCCCGGCGCTTTACCATGTCTCACGACGACAATGACAAGATGCAGCCCGTCGACGCCCACCCATCGCAAAATGTTGGACCCCTTGCGCGGTGAAAGATGGACACAGAGTCACGTGGCAAAACTTATAGGGTTGAACTTCTGTGGACCAAGGAAAACTACACTCAAAAAATCAGCAATATCCGCTGGTACTTTATCTGCAAATGAGTTGACATAAAACTCTCTTACGATCTCTAAGACACTGGGCACAACATTTCGCATACGCAAGACAAAAATCCTGGCCTTTTTGCAGTGGCTGAAGGGCCATTAACCATTCCTGACTCGAAAAGTACTAGTGTTATTGAACGGTTTTTTGGGGGAGTCGGGGCTTAGCGCACGGGCCCTCGAGAGGCCCTGCGATCTCTTATTCGGTACCCATGCCCTGCCGTTGTTCCTCACTGGCACGTCTTAGGCATGTATCCCCAAGATCTCCTTTCCTCTGTTCCGCCATTATTCTCCGAGAAACTACGGTCACGATCCAGCGAGCTTCAATCCAGGATCGCCCGGGCCAACTACAATACACAATTCGCTCAGATCGCACCCGAGCTCGCTGAATTTCGCCGTGTAACGGCCGGTCTTGTCGATGGGATGGACGACGTCGCCCTTTCAGAATCATTCCGCAACGCGGTTTGTTTCACGACATACGAGTCCTATGCACCACTGGTGGCAAGGTTCTCCGAAAGACCATGCAAGGAACGCGCCATCGTCAATCTATTCGCTCCTGGGCTACCCGACTTTCTGGTCGAGTCCAGTGCCACGTCAGGTGGTCTCGCAAAGACATTTCCCAAGTACAATCGCTTGTCGAAGATGAAATCCGCCGCCCCCGGGTCATGGGACGTCTCTGATCCTCTCCTGAGACGTACGACGGCGCTTGTCTATTATTTGGGGTGTGACCCGATCGATGTGGAGGGCGAAAATGATCGTTCCGTGGCGACGATGTACCTCACCTCTGCATCGGTCATCAACCGAAGAGTCCTCATGAATCTGGATCCTGAAAAGGACCAAGAAAGGATGGGAATGTTCAGTATGATGCGCTTGACCAGCTTCTTCTGGGGTTGTGTTGACTGCCACGTTTCCAGTACTCGACCATGCCGCACCCTTTGCTGCCGGGTTCATCAAGAAATGGTGGTCGTTTCTCCTCATACATGCACTGTTTGCAGTCGGGAGCAGGTCCCTTAGGACTATTTCTGTCGCGTTCATCAATTCGTTCGTATCCATGATGCGTCATCTCGACACCGAGTTCGACATGATCATAGACTGTATCGCGAACGGCACTATCCCACATTTAGACGGGGTGAACGAAGTACGGCATTACTTGGAGGTCAGTCCCGGTCGTAGACACAAACTACGAGAATCTGAATCAGGGACAGCCAAATATGTCACCAGATCCGGAGCGTGCAGCGGAGCTACGTTGTCTCGGGCAGCCGTCATCTCGACAGGGTTGGTGTAGCCTCGCCTGGCCAGACTTGGGTTCGATCAAGTGCATCGCGAGTGGTGCTTTTGCGTCGTCTATTCCTTTGGTGCGTGTATCGGTGTCTGATCTCATTGTCCTGCGCTCATTCTTGCTTATAGGCCCAATGGTTCCTTGGTCCCAACATCAGGATACATGCACTCGGGTATGGGAGCACGGAGGGTTGGATTGGGTCGCCTTACAATCCCCTCGAGCTCAATCAATTCAAGTCTACTGACAAGGACGTCATCGAGTTTTTGGATGTCCACAAGAGCCATTCGATCAGTTCACTCGCGCAATTGGTGGGTCTTCTTGGGGGGACGAGGCAACCTCGTGCTGATGAGCAATAGTGGGAGGTTGAATTGGGAAAACAATACGAACTCGTGATCACAACAGGAGATGGCTTATGGCGATATCGCCTCGGAGACGTGGTTGAGATTATCGGCTTTGACACGACAGATGGCATGCCCATCTTCCAATTCGTCGAACGCAGAGAGTGAGCCCCCGTTCCTGTCTTCACCACATCGCTGATCGCATGGCACAGCGCCGTCCTCCGATTCCCCGATTTTACGGTGACTGAAAAAGAGCTGAGAGCGGCTGTCTCGACCATCGCGCCCAGCCTGCTTGTGAACGTCGTCGATTGGACCACGGCGGTAGATGATCGGTCCATGCCTACTACAGTCGGCTTCTTTGTTGAGCTTGCCGACGACCAAGGTATGCCCTCCTCGTTGTAACTCGACCTCGCTCACCCCACGCAGTGCCTGCCACCGACCTTGCACGTGCACCACACCAGATCCTCGACGCGCTGTCGGACGGCAACAAGAACGTGACCTAGGCGCTCGATCACGAGGTATTACGCACACCGACGATCCGGTTTGTTCGGGGCGGGACGTTTGGGGATTTTCGCCAGCTGAAACTGGATGAGGGTGGGCGGGGGGTTGGGCAGGTCAAGGTGCCGGTCATGTTGCCCAAGCCGGCGTATGTGGCGTGGTTTTTGGAGCGGGTGCTTCGGGAGGTGTGACTTACCCCAGCAAGAACGTTTGATGTCGTTCGTAGTGCTTGCAATCGAACGTGGGTCGGTGCAAGATGTGTATGATAATACAGGTGCAATAAATGGTTGCTGGCTAAGAACCCTGGACGAAAGGATGTTCATGCAGACGCTGGCGTGCAGGCCTCGCAGTGCTGTGCGTCAAGTCAGACGATGGAGTGCAGTTTCCAGAGTTCCAAGTTGATAATGGTATAAGATGCAAGAACCACAATGCGTACAATAGGCTATGATACCCCGTCCCTCCACCTCAACGGCCAATAAACGCGCACCCAGGCCCTGGGGTAGTCGCCATACACATGCTACTCGTACAAAGACCGCCCTGTCTTCTTCAGCACACCCGACCTATGCATCTCCAGAATCCTTGGATGCCGCGGCCGTATGCACAGCCCTCAAAACACCACGGGCCGGAGAAGGCTGTCTCGCTTTCTGCATTACGCCCGACACCTTGCGGTCCCACAACGCACCCGAGCCCACCTTATACCTAAACTTGTGCGCCGGCGTCGGCGGCACGAACCCACTCGGATGCTTCACCGTCCCATCCGGCTCGCGCACCTCGAACGGGACCTTGTGCGCAGCGGGCAACGTCGTCGCGTCGACCTGCTCAAAGTCGGACTCGAGCACGCGCCGCGCGACGGCGGCGGTTTGGACGAGATTGTCTTGGCGCGTGTTACGTTCGCGTTCTTTGGCGCGGGCGACGTCAGAGGTGCTGGTGTGCCCTGGGCCGGGGACGACGAAACCGGAGGGATGGACGATGTGGCCTTTACCAGCGTGGTGTTCGACGGGGATCTTGGTCTTGAGGCGGCGGGTCGTGGCAATGACGTCGCCCGAGAGAGTTGACTTGGTGAGAGAAGGCATCAACCCGAGTTCGTCCACGGTGTGGCCAAGTGCTTCCTGCACGGAAAAAAAGGGCTCGACAGGCGAGCCTAGAAGAGGGTGGCGCGATACTCACTGCGCTCGTCAAGGAAGTGGCGCGGTGTTGTTTATACTTGACGAAAAAATCCGGGACGCCGTCGGTCACGTTGTAGGTCGTCGACTCATAGGGAACGCGTGCCGAGGTATGAAATGCGCGCGCTTGTTGGGGCGGAAACGAGGCATCGATCTGTGAGACAGGCACGGATCGTAGTGGAGCATTTCCCAAACAGTGGCCCTCCAAGCTGTCGACGGACTCAGAGACAGGCAGGGTGGCGCTATTATTTGTTAATTGTCAGAGATGTCAACGACGAATGAATGGGGTGAGACCTACGTGTCGAGGGAATGGGTCGCCGGTTTGTGTTTGTGTTTTTCCAAGTGGCTTGCAGTGGCCATGGTGACAGTGCGCAAGTCTCTTGGGCGAGCGGCCCCGCCGACATACCTGGAGGTGGGAATCATTGTCAGTGAAACAGGAAGAACGAGCCGGGTTTAAATGAGGGCGACGGAAAAATATTAGCACGCCCGCTTTGAGGGTCAGAATGACATCATGTTTACCCTGGTTTCTGATTGCGCATGGCTGGATATCTGACCACCCCAAATCGGAAAGCCTGAGATATTCGCGGAGGTGGAACGTTGCTCCACCCTGCCGACACAGCTGACACTATCGATGTTTCATGGAGCCGAGGTATTTGTGCCACTGTCAAAATCTGGTCCATGTCTGTGGCTACATCCGTGGAACTTATCAGTGAACAGTCCTGAAGCTTGAGGACAAACCTATAGAACAAAGTGCAGGTCTTCAAGACGGCGGCCAATTTTGGAGCGTTCATCTTTGTTCGTTAATCAGTCGGCTGTGTTCCTAACTCTCCCACTCCAAAGTTCGTGTGATAGTAGTGATATTGAACATCGCTTTCCATATATGCATTTTGCTGAAGAAAACCGAAGGATTAACCCGAGATAGGCTCTGTGCCAACTTTCCTCCCGAGCGGCACTCCAAGTGCAGTACTCGTGCAGTAGCAAAATGCCCGCAGACTTGGCGCAAGAAGCTCCGAAAAGTGCTACGAATAAATCCTGGTAGATATCAACAACGTCCGCGGGGAATCCTCATTGGCGGCAGCGGGATTGCCTGAGGACCGGATGCATGTATGGTCTTCCCTGCAGAGAATGGATGTGAAGGAACGTGATGAACCTTAGTTGTTCGGACCCTAATCTTCTTGCTCACAGCATCGCGGCGTCCCTACATATATTGTGTTGTGTTGTGCACTTTTCACGGATTTCTGTGTGCACGATGTCAGCCTTGTCCCAAACCCTGGACTAATATGATATCGTTACAGGGCAAGATCTCGCATCGGTTTTTGCATATGCCAACCTAGAAGCTTATTTTACGAGCCTGTGATCCCAAAAACAACCGTACCATGAGTATCGAGTGTCTATTTCCATTCGAGAAGGCGCAAGAGGCCGGCCAACAACACGTAGGTATCCTTTACAGGCGGATTTCTGCATAGCATGATCAAGTAGTAGACAGCCCACGAAACCTCGATGAACAACTTGAGGTAGAAGAAAGCCCCTGACAGTATCATGCAAGCCGTGAGCCGAAGCGGTCCGTTGAAGGGTTTGAGGGCTCGGATGAGCTTGACGAGCTTGACTTGGATCGTAGCGACCTTGATGACGACGATCGTGAAGATGAGAAACGCGACGACGGATCGTTTGAGCATGTGCTTGCTGACTCGAAAGGTCATGATAGCAAGGGTGAGTCGACTGAAAACACGGTTCTAACGACCCGTGTCAGACCCGATGGGAACAGATACCATCGTTGGAGGGACTCACTCTCTGTGTCTCAATGTATTCCTGGCCGTTTTTCCACCTCAGAAACTCGAAATCTCCTGCTGAGAGCATGTGAACGACAACGGCGGTTCTGGTGACGATCGTGATGGTGAGCGATATGATGTAGAAGGGTCGCGAAGAGATCATGCTGTAGGACGGTGTTGGTGCGTTGCTGGTGTGCGTGTTCGAGGTCGTGATGGCTTGAAAGACGAGTGGATCCTCACCGCGAACCGTTGAGGCTGGCCAACGGCCGCAGCCACGATCATAATGTCTCTGTAAAGGAAGTTGAATAGGGTCAACCGCATTAGTCCAGTTACAAAACCATCGCGTAACCTTTGTAGTCACTTACCACACCATTGGAATAGACATGCATGGACTTCAACTAGCGCCCCAATTCCGCAGCGGTCAACGAGTTCAACTAGACTTGCTTTCGGCACTCCATTCCAGGTCCTGGATGCATACCACCACCACCACTGATACCATCTCGAGCACCGTTGCAACTCGTTTTCCTGATGAGGTTGTCCTTGACTTTTTGCAATTTTTGCAGCCGCTCGAAATCGTCCGGCTACGTCTGGTGAGTGAAGTTGCTCCTTGCAAGATCATCATACCTAGCTGTCATTAGGTGTCAAAGCAGTTCAACGGCGTTAGCCGTGATGCACGGCTATGGAGGATCTTATATACCAATTCATGCTTGCCCCGTCCGCCCGGCCCATTTTTATGGCAATCAAGACAGTTTCTCGAATGCACATTGATCCACTCAGAGCGTATATCCCAAACTTGGACTTCAGGGCCTATTAGAATTGCTTCATCCGTCCACGGTCCGCGGATACCCTCAAAGCGTTCTTCAGTATCAACTTCATTTGACTTTCTCTTTGGGAGATTGCTCATTTGGTGTGAAGGAGACCAAATTCTAGCCCAGGATATCGACACCGGCATAGGTCGGCTCTTGTGGCAGAGCTCCCAACCTATATCATCTCTCGATGCATGCTCCTTGACCCTTCCTGATGGCGAGCGTGTTTATATCGCTCTACGTCACGTAGACACCCCCGTTTCTCGACGAACACCAATGCGAGTATATATTCTGCCTCGTTTTTCCTTGATCCTGACTCTGGATATTTCCTAGAAAGTTACTAGAGTTCCCACTGCAGGATGATGTACGCCTAACGCTTGGCCCAGTGTCCTTCCAGATGGACCTGCCGTCTCAGGCAAATTTCCCCATGTCTGCAAGCGCCTCCTTTTTGTGCTTGAACGGGGGCATGGACCAGTTATTTGGACATCTTTACAAGCCTGTGGTGATAGACTTGCGAACGCGTTCCGTATATACATTCCCAGTGTTTAGTTCCGCTTTCGTGAGTACTGGTCATGCTATTATGTTTTGGTCCATGCTCAGGCGTGGTTTTCCAGCACGGGTCCCGTTCATGGTGGCCTGGGCTCACGTTTCTCTCAAAAAGGCATATCGTTGTCTTCCATCGGATGGATTTGAATACGACTCTCGTACAGGCATTCGTCATTCCGGAACCACTAGCAAACTCGTTTGATGGCGACAAGCGCCGACTCCGGCTCACGCACGAAGTTCTTGTCGAGGGTTGTCCAGAGCCTACTTATTGCCTTCGCAGTGCCACTGTCAACCAGGCCACCGGGAATGCCAATATAAGGCTCCTGAGCACTAACACGCATACCGAGAAAATCCATTATCATTGTATCGACATCACGATCCCACCAATCGACTCCTTATCTGCAGAGGTCTTACCCATGTTCGTTAACGTTGAAGAACTATTCATTCTTTCTGGACATATACAGAGCGTAGTCCTGGATGCTTTCGGCGATGGACACGGAAGGGGATTTGTCACCCTAACTACTTTCGACGCTGAGGAGCCTTGGTCGCATGACCAGTCCGTCGCCCTTTACAAGTTTTCCATTGACGCCAGTGGAGAACATTGTAGAGCTGTAGTCAGCGAACCCTGCGAGCTGTCCCCGGAGGACGTATTCCTGTATAGGCGTTGCTGTGCATTTGATGGCATCAGAGGCAGGATTTGTGATGATCGGAAGGATTATCAGAGTTCTCTGGATTTGGTCGTGCACAGTCTCCACTAGTCTCATCGTGGTGTGTCGAAAGACGTTGGTATGTGTCTTGCTATGTTGGCCAACCTTACATCTCAATGCATTGCAGATCCTGTGACATTGATGTTTGGTGGCGTACTTACGTGTTGGCCCCGCGCCGTTGATAGAAGACATCCTGGCTGAAAATAGGATGCAGCATTAATGCAAGATGATTTAATTCATGGCGGGTATGTTGCTCGGATGAGACATGCCTACGCTTTCCGTGTATAAGACCCTCCCATTCCACTTCTGACGCAAGAAATCATGTTATGGGTATTCACAAGGAAGGCATCATGCAGCTATCTTACGGCCTCCCTACCATGGCCACGGCAATCCACACATACCGTACGTTTTGGGGCATGTATAAGCAGGCCGGTTTCTGATTAAATATTCGGTTACAGCTATGTATGGTTAACAAGCGCCTATCACTGGCAGCCAAGTACTGCCGCATCCGTGCTGCATGGACGGCATCTACGATATCAGTTGGCCCTTCATATTTAGTCCCTGACTACGCTGATGCTGACTTTTCCTTGTGCCAACAAAGGCATTACCTCAAAGGGGATCAATGACCTGGTAGCTAGGGCATCAACGCGGTTTGCTGTACTTGTCAAGCTTTCCCTCCTAAGAATTAGTGCCGTGTGCGGTACGAAGTGGTCACTGGAGGAGTCTGGTGTGTGCTCAAAGTGAGGCACGCACCCAGAAGCCCCCAGTACCATGTAGTGCTGGTTGAGGGACTGCTAGCCTTGACGAACTCCATCAAGCCGGGCCATCAAGGAAAACGGGTTTGTGACGTTACTGTTTGACAGCAGAGTCTTGGTGAACGCCGGTTGCGCAGGCTCTCCTCCAATCACACCTCTCAAGTCAAGCCAAGCGAGCCCCAGCGAGGCATTACGGGAATATTTCTCGCTTAAGTGCTGAAAGAGCACTGTTTCAGCGCTTAGAAAACGCTGATTTGAAGCACTGAAACTTGCTCCGACGGGATTATCAAACAAAGGCCCAGCCTGGCAGCTCCAAGGCTAACCGGGTGTATGTTATTCACTGATACGTGTATATAAGCTCCCTTTCATGGACAAGCGCCTCTAGCAACTTCCAAGGAACCTCAACAATGGCCCCTGTGACGAACAAACGTGTCATCTTCAAAGAATTTCTTCAAGGAATCAATGATGCCACTCACGCTCCAATACTTGGCACCTACGTTCCCGGTCAGACGACAGCGTTCGATGACACCCAGACTATCGACGTGGACAACGTCCCCCTGAATAGTGGCATCTTGCTCAAGACGCTCGTACTATCCCTAGAGCTCTACGTCCTTGCCAAAATGAGGCCAGGTCTTCTAGCGAATACAAACACCTACAAGGATGGAGACACGCAAGTATCGTCGTCTTTGTCGTGCCTTTCATCTGACTCTGCACTGGAAATAGGATCCAAAGTTTCGGCGTCGGCGTCGTCGTGCGTTCCGAGAATCCTGCCTTCCAGGTCGGCGATCATTTGTACGGGTTCTATCGTGCGTGTGGCGTCGTCCGAACAGCCTCTTTTTTGTCCTGATATTCGCGAGTTGATGATTCACAGCATTTACCGAGTACTCGGTTCAAAGCGGTATGGAAGGCTACAGCAAGATTGATAACAAGCACCACCTTTCATGGAATGTCTTTGTGGGCGTAGCCGGGATTCCTGGTAAGGTTTCCTCTCCCATTCTTCCATTGGACGGCGCACGGACCGTTGATTGATGGGTTGATTTCTCATGTCTGTGCAGGTCAAACTGCATACTGTGGCTGGAACGAGTATGCCCGTGCAAAGAAGGTGAGCTTCGATTCGCTTATTTTCACCGGTCATCACTGAAGTTGCTTATTGCTGTTCCCCACAGGGAGAAGTCGCGTTCGTAACCAGTGGTGCTGGTGCAGTCGGATCGTACGTATCGTCCCCCGGGCAGTGCCTTGCAGGGCTGGCCACTGACACCGAACCTTTCCAGTCTCGTCATCCAACTCGCCAAGCGGGACGGCATGAAAGTCATCGCATCCGCCGGTTCGGATGACAAGGTTCAATTTCTGAAAGAGCTGGGCGCTGACGTTGTGTTCAACTACAAGACGACCAACACTGCTGAGGTATTAGCCAAGGATGGCCCGATTGATGTGTATGTCTCGCCTCGCACGAATAACATCCATCTCTGAATCGATGTAGCTATTGGGACAATGTAGGTGGTGACATCCTCGAAGCCGCACTCAACGCAGCGGCGAGGTATGCCCGCTTTATCGTACGTATGGGTTTTCTCCAATTGAGGGAACTACCAACACCAATCCTACACACAGCAATGCGGGATGCTCTCTGGATACTTTCACGACAGCACCTATCCACTTCGGGTTTGTTTTGTTTCGCTCACGGCCGTCATGGATGTCACTCATGCATCACAGAACATCGTGAATGTGCTTTTGAAAGAAATCTCGATGCAAGGCTTCATCGTCTTTTCGCTCCTTCCCAAGTATCTGGAAGCGTTTCAGGAACAAGTTCCTGCGCTGGTGGCGTCCAAAGAGTTGATCTACAGGGAGGAGGTGACCACAGGCCTCGAGAACGCAGAGGCAGCGTTGGACAGGTTCCTGAAAGGTGGAACCACTGGAAAAAGTATCGTCGTCGTGGCGGATGAGTAGGTAAACCACCTGAAAACAAGACGACTGCGTCATAACTCATTTGGGAATACATTTGTCGTAGTAGATATGCACACTAACACTTAGTAGTCGAGCCAAATGGCTCTAATTTGTCACATGTAAAGAAAATGGATGTACATTGTATTGGAACTGAAAGGCTTTCGCAGCTTAGGATCCATTGCCAGTTTACTTTAACTGCGTCTCCTGTAGGTAACTCCTAAGGCAGGAAGACAGTCATTCCTGCCTCGCGTCTCACTATTATTCGATGCTAGGAAAAACGTCGACGTTTGATTTCTTCGATCCATTTTCTTGACTAAGCTCATAGCAAGCCAAAGCTTCCAAGTTTGGGGTGCAAGAAACAGACCAGGAGGTCGTAGCTCTTAGCGGCAAAGAGTTCCGAAACCGAGGATTGGTCACCATCACCAAACGGAACATCAAGTGACGAAGCCAAAAATCAGGATCACATTCTGTGCGATTGCTGTGTTCCAAAGGAGCTACTGGAGGGTAGGTAACTGGCCCCTTCAACATCTTGACCGAGTCCCCAATAATTGAAGATAATAATCAATTCCCGGACACGCGGGGAATAGCGTGAGACCAAATCACCTTCCACTCTTCTTCGTCGATTGAAGGCTGATTCTAGTGTTCAGTGTTGTGCTCGTACCTCGTGAAACGTTTCGAACGTGAAGTAGTTCACCAAAATATTGGTGCGAACATTTAAAAATGGGGTCCAGCCTGTGGCATACCAAAATTCGTCTAGTGCAGGTTCGGAGAGGGTACGGCACGTCCTCGTAAGTGTTGCGAGAGCTTCCTGAGGATTACGTATCCGTCGAGGTTTTTGGGGGCCCAAGACGCAGCTGCATACATACTTTGGGTACAGGGCATTGAGCACGACTTTGAGACGTGGTCAAGGAAGTGAACGAGACGGTCGTTGACTGAAATTTGCTGAGTGCAAGGATCAATGCGACTCTACCAATGACTGAGGGAATTGCCGAAACGTTCACGTGAGAGGTAGTCGATGTGGATAGTTGGAACTATTCGCGACTAGAAGTGAGGAAGACGGCGCCACCTCAAACTGGGTCGTGGGAGGCATGGTGCAGATACCAAGGGTGGGTGAGGCAGGCTGATCAGGGCAGAGGCGTATCACGACACGACATGCATGGTGTAAGTAGACTGAATGTATACAACCTACGACCTGTTGTACGTAACCCCCCCTCGTAGAACGAAAGAGGTGCACCGATCTGAGGACGGGGGCCGGGGTCACGGGACGAAGAAGACAGGTGTGGGAGGCAAAGGGCTGCACTCGTTCTTGCTATCGTACTTTCATCCGCCGGCAATGTTGTCCAAATTGCGTCTATTAGTGACACGAAGGAAAGGTGAGTGTAGGGAAAGGCGATGGAAAGGACGATACTGACAAGAAATAAGGGCCGAATGAGCATGACGCTGGGTTCAGTAGGGGCAAGCAAAAGTAAGTGAGGCCGAACCAGTGGCCGGGGCGATGTGACGGAGATACTAACGGCCCTGACCCAAACAGAACTTCCACGACTGTAGATGAGGGAAGCGTAGCATCGAGCAAGGCCCGCCAAAAGGGAGAGAAACCGGGTGCAGATGGTCAAGGGAAGGCAAACGGTCGCGCAATGCCCAGCAAGGGCAAGCAAAAGTAAGAGAAGCCAAACCGAGATGGTCAAGACTGACGAAGACACCCAACAGGGCGTCTACTGTGAAGGTGATCAAAATCGACGACCAAGAGCCTGAGACAATATATTCAGTCGTGTTTATGGCTGACGGGAAACGCGGCTTTGCGGGTGGGTGGCTAGGAAAGATTCGATGCTTGGGGGTGGAAGAGGGAAAGGAGATGCGGAATCCGATGGAGGCGATGAGTACGGTCAACAACCTTGCGGTCTCACAAAATGGCAAATGGATCGTGAGTGGGACGTGGTTGGGTTGTTCGAGAGTGTTTGATGTGGAGAGCGGAGCCGTCGTGACCAGGCTGAAAGGACACACAAACACGGTGGTCGCTGTCGATTTCTCTATGGACGGGTCAAAAGTCGCAACCGGTTCGTACGATGGCACCGTCCGCATTTGGTCGCTTCCAAGTGGCGACGAACTGCGCACGCTGGACCACGACAACTGGGTGGCTGCGACCAAGTTTTCATTACATGGATGGCTGTTGGCAACCGCTACATGGGAACGCTTGGCCGTCCAGGTCTTTGAATGCGAAACTGGCCGTAAACTGGTCGATTTCAAGATCGAAGTCCCTTCACGGCGCAACCAATCCCTTGCCTGGCATCACGATAGCAGGCATCTCTTCGTTGCATCACTCAATGGCGACATTCACCAGCTTGACACATTGACTGGGAACACGCTCGCAAAATGGCACATTGGTCTCAACCCTCAGTGCATTGCCTTGGCCAGCGATAGCATATACATTGCAGCGTCTGCAGGTCCATCTATGTCATTCTGGGATGCGGCAACGCATAAACAAATCGCCTCCCCCATCAACCGTGTTGGCAGGGTCGGGTCCATGGCCATATCAGCAAATCACGATATCATAACTGGTGCAGATGGCACCATCGTGTTGCAGAACTTGCGTGACGTTCTCCCCGCTCGCTACTGCGAGGATGTAAGTGCATCTCTCCATATAGCATCCTGGCCTTATCACAACCCAAAAGACTGCCCGAAACCTACAAAATGACTTCATGGACCTCCGGCGTCGCTACAAGGCGCGGTCGCGCAAGCTCCGCCAAATCACCGTCCTCACCGCTGAACTGGACCGTCGGAAACGCTCAGTTGCCACTAAGATGGACAAGCTTGCCGCCATGCGCCGAGAGATTGACAGTGATATTTCGCACGAGCTCGTCTCCGCACACGAGGATCTCAGGACCACGAAAGCCCGCATACACGAAATCCATCAACAGAACATCGACCGGCTCAGAGATTTCACGTCCAAAGTCGCAGAGGATCAACCTGACTCGGATGATGCCGAAAAGGCGGTCATCCACACTCTAGAGAAGCTCAATACAGATATTCGACAGACATCAACAGCCATATCCACATATTTCATTGACCATGTCCGGTCTCCTGATGCCGAGGAACAGTTATCCGCCACGCGACGTGTCTCCAAGTTTATCCCACAACCCTTGCTGGACCACTTGCGGACAGTCGCAGTTACGACCTTACCAATCGCGTTCCGGGCCTACCTCACCTCTTTCTTATACTCGTTCATTTCCTCGTGGACGATGGACGACGCGACGGACAAGCTGCTTGGCCAGATATACGAACAATTGCGCAAATCAGGCAAGTTGTCAACATCAAGCTATATCGACCGCTTTGCTAACGTTAACCACCAGAATCTCAGGAATTCGTCGCCGGTTGGCGATCACTCACTACCTCAAATGCTCCTACCAGCGACTCCGATACCCTCGTGCCCTATCTCACAGGGGGTCTCTCAGATATTGTGGTCGCAGCCGGTTGCAGTACCTCCATTTCCGACACACGATCGGAAATGTCGGCCAAGTTCTGGAACGACATTCTGTCCCTGATCTCAACCGCCGAGAAACTCAGGAATTTGATTGGGGAGGTGCACGTGGCTGATTTCAAAGTCATCGTCGTTCCTCTCGGACAGTTATTCGACGAAAACACAATGGTGGTAGATCGCCATGAAGGTCCAGCGATGTCACCAAGGGGAAAAGTCTTGTGCACTACTTGTTTGGGATTGATGAAGGAAATCGTCACCGAGTCTCCGCATCCCGGGGAGAAGAACACCTTGGTGGTGTCGACGGTGGTCAAGGTCACTGTTGTTTCCTAGCAAAGCAGGTGGGCGTAACCGACCCCGAGGATCTTGTGTCTGTCCGAGTACTACAAGTATGATCGTGTTTCCTCTTCACAGTCCCGTAAACTCGTTAATTTTGAATCCGATTTGCTGCGGCCATGTCCCTTTACTGCTGCTGCCACTGGAACCCGTGTCACGATCAATTCCAGTTGACCAGCATTGCGCTCCACCGTGTCGGTATCACACGGACATATGATACTGACGAGTGTGTGCCTCTTTCTATGTCTCCCATCTTGAAGGCACTAGCATCAAGAATGGGGAACTACCCAATATCACACTGGCAGCCACGCACATCGCACCTTCTTTCTATCCGGTCGACTCACTAAGCAAGCGATATCGAGGAGCAACACCTGAGAACGCGAATGGGGAATCACCAGTCGCCTGGGGTCCACACGCTCGTGTGCTCATTCACCTTGTCTATTTGGTGCGTTTCCTTACCAGAGTTGTAGCCACGTAACACTGGCGTCGTCACCGCGAAAGCCTCGCCAGGGGAGACATATGTGAGACGTGTTTTACATTAGCCGCAAACGTATGCTGATTCTCGAGCAGCTGTGATCAATTATTCATGTTCTAGGCCTGCCAGCAGCGTTGATATCGCTCCCTCTGACTGCCCGTTTTTAAGCGGCTCGCTCTTTCGTCAGCCCGCTACTAATCTAAACGTTGAAACCGCATGAGCCCAACGTCTACCTTTTAGGTCCCTCGATTTAGGTAGGCCAGGCTAGTACCCTGAATATCCACTTTTGCCAACCCATTGCTCAATCATAGCTCTCAAAAGGCCCACTCATGCGATAACGCAGCAATAACGTTGTTCTGCTGCTTTGCAGATGGGCTGGTACGCGCCTGCCGTAAAAGATGAAGAGTAAGCTCGCAATACTCCACCACTGCATATATAATCGCTTCAAAAGTGCATCCAAACCTCGTCTCAAAATCTCTAATGACAGTGTTATCCGAGTCAGACTTGACACCCCAGGCTCTGTCCTTCTCATTTGGACAACGCCACGCAACAGCAGGGCTTTCCTGGCGAACGCCGGACCGAATGGGCGATTTTAAGGTCAGCGCGTAAGCCTTGGGAGACGTGTATTTAAATTGGCCGCACAGGTATGTCGATCCATCATCTCTGGATAGTTGCAGTGACGATTATCCATGTTCCGGCAGTCGGCGCAATGCTCTCTGCATATTCATTCCTGACTGGGCCAATGCAACTTGCTCTTTTGTCACCCTCAGTACGCGTCTCACCGGCAGTCGTAAAAGATGAAGCGTAAACTTGCAAGTGACCAAGTCTGATTCGAAGAGGCAGTCATCGCAGAACTCCAACATGCCGGAAGTATGGGCTCTCCAGCCCCAGATGTGCGTCAGGCTCCACCGTGCATATATCGCCCCTTCAAAATTAAAAGTGGACCCAAGCCTCGTTCCTAATAACGCTACTTGGAAATGGAAACATCGATACATCGATGACAATGGCTCCTGTCTCCAATAGACACATCATCTTCAAGAGGTTCCTCAAACTTGGTGAACGTGATGCACGCGCAGCGAGCACCCAAACACTAAACTTGACATCGGAACAGCCGGGATGCCTGGTACGTTTGATTTCGGCATGCGCTGACAACATGTCAATCCCTTTCGTGAGAGGCCTTGGCTGGAAGAATATGCCCGTGCAAAGAAGGTGAACTTGTGCTCACCACCGCTTCCTGGAACCTACCGGCGCCTAGGGAGAAGTCGCGTTTGTAAACAGTAGTCGGATCGTAAGCATCGTTTCCGAGCCGCTCAAAGAGACACATTGAACCTTTCCACGACCTTGCTATCCAACTCACCAAGCGGGACGACATGAAAGTCAACGCGTCCACCGGCACGGACGACAAGGTTCGATTTCTGAAAGAACTGGGCGCCGACGTCGCGTCCAGCTATAAGACAATGAGGTGTTGGACGGGTCCAATTGACGTGTGCGTCGTCGTGCCGCCCAGTCTTTGGATGCTTCACTTGATCGACTGAGCAATGTGGTTATCGGGGTACCGTGGGTGGTAAAACTCTAGAGGCCGCGCTCAACGCAGCGGCGAGGAATGCCCGGTTCGTCGTACGTTTTTGGGTTCCTTCGATCACTGATCACGCGGGTTGTAATCAGGAACCTGGCGATGCCTTTCCCGATTCGGGTTCGTTTTTATTTCCGTTCACCATGGATCATTCGACTCTGATTCAATGAGGCTCTGCAAAACATCATGAGGGTCCTTTTGAGGGAAATGTCGATGCAATATCGAAATGTTCAAAGAGGACATCCCTGCGCCGCTCACGTCGAAAGAACTGATTTACAGGGAGGCCGTCGCGAGGGGTCTGGAGAACACCGAGATGGCATTTGAATGTTTCCTCGAGCATGCATTCATCGGAAAGAGTATCGTCACAGGGTAATTCGGTTGCCTCGTATGATCTTCGGAGTGGAGCTCCCGCAATGTTGTATTCCGGTTAATGTATTTGATTTGATCGATATTTATTCATAAAGGACGTTGATATCCGCTCCAACAATGTTTAGCTATGTCAGATGCGAAGAACGGACGCGCGCACTGCCATCCATGTATCATGGTTACGCAGTGCATCCTGCGTAGATATCCTCCGGTATGACACCGTCCAGCAAGTCGATAAAGTCTCCCAATTGAACCCACTCGAGGCTCGGGACGGGCGTGCCTTCGTGAATCACTCGGACGAACCGCCCACCACTCGCGTCCCGCCAGACCTTGCCGACCCAGCGAAGAGTCAGCAAAACTTGAGTGATCACGCAGGACCATCATTCTACTCACCTCCATGACGATCTCGCTACCCATAGCAGGCCACCTCAACATACCACCGTTGGACGCGCTGCCGAGCCCGAGTCCAGCCGCGAGCCGGATCATCGATCCGTCATGGCCTACATAAAATCTCAACTTGTACGCCTCTTTCCCGTCGCGAAGGTTCTCAAAATTGTGCAGCAACTCGGTGAAGAAGACGCCTAGATATACGTACAACGATAAGTTATACGTGGAGAAAAAGTGCACGAACTTACCAAGCGTGAGTGAGGTATACGTGGACGCATTCTGCGCTGCATTCCAAATGTAACTTGCAAAAAAAAGTCTTAGCATCAGAACAAACAAGGCAACCCGCCACACATCATTCAATCATGTAAGAAAACTCACTTGTATTCCCAGTCTCCAAGAGCAAACACGGCAGCGGCGTCCTCTTGGGAAACACACCCGCCAGTGGCATTACAAGGAAGTGGATGGCCGTGGCACGTTCGTGAGGTAAACGTATCAAAGAAATGGTCGTCTGTTACAAATAGTCATCAATGCCTACCTGAGTCGTGGACGAGAGATGCAAAGACACAGAATACACACACCACGAGTCCCACGCGCTCAGACCAGTCGTCCCGAGGGTGGCATCCAACCGCTGTTGAAGGTCCTGATACTGGATGAGATGATCCGTCCACGCAGGCACAGATTGGTACGCTGAGCGGATCGCGTTTGCGTTTGGGCAGTTATAATTGGGAACTATGGAATCGATCTGATCGGACGGTGTAACCCAAGAGAGTAAGATAACGAAATGAACGGGAGAAACCATGGAAACAAACAAACATTTTCAGGCTGCGTATAGATTGGCCATTGTCGGAAAACCGTGTCTGGGTCCATCCCATACAAAATCCCCCCCGCAACCTGGTGTGTCCGGACCTCGGTCGACGTCCGAACGTAAATGTCCTTTGGATCGACCGTATCCAAGAACCCGAGCGTGTCGTGATAGACGGACCAAAAGTCCTGTCAGCGGTGTATACATTTTTTACGTGGCGGAGTTGTCGAATCGATCATTTGTCAAGAGTGAAGAAACACAAGATGCGAAATACGCACCTGCCCGTGTTTGACGGCATCCTTGAGACCCTCGCGTGTGAGTTGCCCAGCATCACACGTCCCGGTCCAAATCTGCGATGCAAATGGGTGCCACTGAGGTATGACGGTCTCGTGGTACACCGGCGCGGTCCCGGCGCCATAGTCAAGTTGCAGAAAATCCTCGCAATCCCATCCAGAAGCGGGGTTGAGCGACCGTTCCTCCGGGTATAGATTGTCGGGAGTCCGCTTGTGGTGACGGATGACAACGTTGAGATATTCCAGGGTTGCGCCGGAGGGTTTTGGGTAGTGCTCGGCGTTGACGTGGGGTGCGTTGCAATAGTTGTACGTATTCCAGGGCGAATCTCTTGGCGTGGTGGATGAATTGTAAACGCCCGTCAACGTGGTGTTTGTCAAGGAAAGCGCCTGTGGTAATCGCAAGAGAGGATTAGTAGTCAGTGGCGCTTGTCAATTGAATAACGGCTGTACCATGGTGGACTGAGTGGTACCTAGCTGCCAGTCGGAAGGGGGCAGGGAGTCCAACGACCCTGACAGCACATCGAGCTGTTGCCACATAACTTCAAGTTGAAAGTCCCGCTTAGAGCCCGGCCCGGGGCCCCGTCACGGTGCTCCTTTCGGAACGACTACTATGATGGTCAGACTGACACGGGCCGTCCTCCATATACAAGCAGTCAGGCATCAGCTATATGACTCATTACCCTGGACGACATTAGCGCGGACATGATCAAAATTTAAATCTGGTACATCAGGCTCGCACTGGCAGGCCAAGATATTCACTTGTGAATGCAATTCCATTCCGAGGACCTTTCCATTCAACGACAGAAGAGTCCAAAATCTATGACATTAGTTCATCCACAAGAGGTGTGTTGGCAGTACAGAAAATGTGGGGTATAGATAATGAACCGTACTGTACGTCTAGCAAGGTGGAAACTACCAACACCTTCAAATTAACTTGACAATGCTCCGAACAACGAACAATAAAAAAGTAAACCTTGTCTAGAAAGTATGAGACGAGGTCTTGGCTCTTCGATAGATGGACTGGAACGCCTGCTTCACTGCCCGGTTCGAACCCGACGATGACGCGTCTACTCTTCATCGTCGAGCCACCATTCGCCATAGAGTACACCCTGGGCCTCCGCCGCGAACAGGTCAAACAAGCCGCGAGAGAAATCGAGACCACCCCAGGGACATCCCATACACTATACATTTCAAGAGACTCATCAAGAACAACACCCAATTGACGCAGTGGACACTAACCTTGTCCGTAATGGTTGCCTGAACGGTTACGTCGTTGTAGGAAATAGTAATTGTCCTGAAGCAATATTCACCAGGGTATCCCGGTCCAAACTGTTCCACATTCAGAGCGACGATCTAGCGATATTTCAGATCATTGGTCGAGTGATCAATATGGTTTAAGAAATCACATACGTGATCACTGGGGTTGTTCCAAATTCCACAAGCACCTCTGACAAAGCAACGTTGAGAAAACGTTCAAAGACGTAACGGTGTTGGAACTTACAAACCGACATCGTAATAGGTGAAGCGGGCGTCTGCAAACGAACGTTTGTGAACATCAACGTCGCCACGCGCGCGGTGGGCTATTTCGTTGTGACGCTTGCGCGACGGGGTCGCGCCAGCAAGAGGAAGTGTGAGACTAAACAAGAGAGCAAAGAACCCAAGAATGGCGGAGAACTTCATGGAGGAAAAGGTTGAGAAGTAGGAGTAAAGACAGAAGAGAGGGAATGTTTTGACAAACGACTGGGAAGAATTAAAGGGCGGACTACAGACGTGGTGGTGGAAATGTGGAGCAGAAAGTCCGACCCTTGGTTGACCAGCGGCTAGAAATGTTTATTCTAATCGGCTACTCAGTCAAAGGACCCTTGCCGAGAGGAGCTATCATACCAAATTAGGGAATGACTCATGGATCCAATCCTGCTCGGTTGAAGTTGTTCCACTGGCACTCCGTCGTGAGTTCATACCCAACATCGACCGTGTTCTGTGAGCCACGAGCAAAAAATAAATAGTTTATGAATGGAGTAGAAACGTAGTAAGAAAATGCGAGGTAATTGGTGGACTAACGTTAGCTTCCATACTCGTTTCAGGTATGACATTATCGCATGTAACATAGATCATGATGAGCCTGAATGCTATTGAATACTATGAATTGTCCAACGTACGAAGATTGAATAGGAGATTCCTGTGTAGCTATGTCTTGCTATGGTAGCGCCCTGATGCGGAACCACGACTGACTACCACCGACTCGGAGGGTTTCCATTTGTTGTGGCCTGTGGGGAAGACCCATCCAAGTCTCTCGTTAAATGCCCTTTGCAAAAACGTGAATAAGGGTACGATGGAGTTGAAGAGAAGGTATGTCTTTGAATAGACACATCACGTTAGTCGCCCACAATACCAGTAGTGGCATTACCGGACAAGCTAGTCCCAACGGAAAGGTAGCCGAGAAGTCGAAACCTTCTTTCCCTTGGATCCACCGAGGGACTTGATGCTTGCACCGAAGGAGTTCGTTTTCTCGTATCAGCTATTAACAAAAGTAGTATCTGAAGGGCGCTGGTACTGGCTCTGAAAAACACTTTCGTCAGAACCTCTATTAAATAAAGTATCAAAGTCAGCCTGACCTCGAGGATAACCTCAAATCATGATCTGGTTGCTCGCATCTCGCAAGATCACGTTCAACAGCGGTATTGATAAGAACTGCCGCATGCGATGTTGTCTCGGGCGCACGGTAGCCTCCGAAGCATCGAGCCAGTGGTGCGGCTGTAGAACATCAGGCGACATGAAGCAACGAGCCACAGCAATCCTTGAACTGTTAATCATGTTCATTGATTCATCGCAACCCGCTCATTCTCCTCCAACGTTCCACATCATCCTTAGTTCCCAAGGTGAAGAACTTTCGCTTTAGCCCCATAAATTCGAACCTTAGACGTGCACAACTTGCGTCTTGTTACATGCTTCCATTCTTCGGGAGTTGTACAAGTAGCTGCGAGTGACACGAAAAGCTTATCCAAAGATGTCACCTAAAAAGCCCCGAATTCTTTGTACGGGCGTGACTTCACGAAAAGTTTGTCCAGTCGCACTAGACACTAGCACGTGTTAATAGGACAGATGGAGCAAGAGTGGAGACCTACGTCCAGACTGGAGACTCGGAGCCATATGGTAGCTCCTTCATTTAATCTGGCCTTTCATATACCGGTGGCCCATAGATCACATTTTGCCAAACATCGCTATGATGACTGTGTTTCTGCGGTATCCATGCTGGTTGCCATGATAATGAAGCTACCACAGACAAAGGGAGGTAGCGAGGACCATCGCATTGATAGCCCGACAATGGGGAAAAGGGCGCAGTTCCCAACCCGGATCATGCGTTAGTGCACCACTTCGTCTAGATTAAGCCGACGATGCACATGGTACAGAGATCGGCCTTATTGTGTGTTACCTTTCATAAAGCTTCATCACCGGCGTAGTGAAGACGGCTTGGGTATGCATGGGCTCTTTGTCATTCGCTTTAACACCTTGTAAAGGAAGTGGAACACATGACAGAACCCGGAGAACCGGAGACCCCATCTTGCATGTTTGTTGTTGCGCCCATCCATGAGATACGTGAACCAGTTGATAAGACTTACTGTAGAAGGATTCTCCGACTGTTTCGGAAAAGCGCATATACATCGGGTGTATAATCTTCTATTCCGTTGACTCCAGGCCAAACAAGTCTGCTAAACAGGTCGTTTCAAAAGTGAAGACTCCGAAAAAACGTCGACATGATATAGATAACGTCAAGGAGGTGGCACAGCAGCACGTCGCACAAGGCGGTGTACGCCGTACGTCAATTAGCTCTGGTTCTGAAACCCGCTTGTTCTGTGAGGATGGAACACTTGCCAGCGCTATCGGTGTGACATGTCGGACATGTCAGCTAAAGTAAATATAGTCTAGACGTTGTCGATTTAGCTCCATATTTGCGCGATGGCGTAATTTGTGCTTACTAGTACTTACGTCGGGTGTCCTCGTCACCCGCTGACTCCATCAAGAGGGTGCAGCAGCGCCACGACGGACAACGGCCCACGGGCGCTGTTTAGCAAGGGAACGAGTGCGTTCTGGATCCTTCCTCTGCGAGAGAACTGAACAAAGGGTGAGCATGGGCATCTTTGGAATTCACTGCGGTACCTTGCGCCGGTCCCCGAAATCCCGGACCGTGATAAGTCATAACCCTCTATAATCCTTTTTTCACCATTGGCCAATGGTCTAAGAACCCTTATAATACGAAATGTATTAGCACAGTGGAAAGACCTCGGGCCTCTCGGGACCCGCGTGAACCAATTGTTTTTGCGTGAGGCCGCGATTAATGGAAGGCGAAATACATAGCGGAGGGCTGAAACCGCTGTGGGCTAGATGAGCCCAAGTCTCCTTGGACTTGCCATGAGTCAATCGGCGACTACGAAAGACCCCAACCTCCGATTCACTCGGATCAGGCCCACGATCGCTCCGTGTCTTCAGGCTGTTGTTCCACAGGATATTCGTAACGCGCCTACGCAAATTCCCATCAGTTTCTGGCATCGAATACGACTGTCATGCCAGCTTACCTGGCTGATTCAGACCGATGTAATTAAGCTCCGATACTATCACTCAGGAACCTGAGTCCACGCCTCACCGCGGGAGCTTGTACACGACGTGAGGATTCTCCACTCTTCTTTTGCAGCTTGATGCGCGAAGGCTAGAGAATCACGTTCCCACGTGTGCTTCGCTCCACCGGTGAGAGAGCATATGTACCAGATTGTCCTTCCTTCCATTAAGAAGTCCAAGAAGCCCAAGTCGCGGCACTCCATCGCGACCAGGTCCCAGAAGTTGATTTCGCACGCGTAAGAGGTGACGTTTTTTCTGAACGTGACCACTTGTACGACGTAAGCCCGTTCGTATCTCTCATCTAATCATGATGACACTAACGATGTGACATGGCCGATTGTCTATATGAGACTGACAGGTCTCTGGTCCACTATGCTTCGTCCGAGGACTCTTCAACGGCGAGGAACTCATCCGTGTTCTGTGCCCCTACTTATCTGTTTGCTATCAATATCGCACGCGTAGCGTTCCTTTCACATTTTCGCATGTCGTACAATCCAAGGCTTCCAATCCGCGGAAGAAGCGTTGTTATTGCGGCCTTTTCAAAAGCAATGTTAAGGTGAGATGGCACACTGAGTGGTTGTGACTGGTTGGAACACGCGGTAACTCTCGTCATTTTCATTGCTGAAGCTTTGAAGGACTCTTTTCTTTCCTTTTGGGTCGACTTCATCCAATCACACTCTACGATACTCCATGAAAGAGTCTCAGGTAACGTCACACACAGTCTGCGAATGCTGACTCATTGGACCAGTTTGCCATCGAACAAGCTGACACTGTCATACTGTTATCTGGTGTATCGCACCAAGTTACATTGTAGGTACTCTCAGAGCGTCTTGGAGCAGCCGAGCAAACAATGATGGCAAGGATAATTGATGTTGCGTTACGATTTACAGGTCAGCTCACAGCGAGATTATCAGCCCAGTTCAATTTACCACAAGCACTGCCACCCACTGGAGATCATACTTAGCGGTGGAACTGACCCGTGCAAGCAGTTTTTGGGCGGTGTGTTGCACCTGAGATTACGGATCATTGGTGTCCGGACTAATCAGAATGCGGAATGGTCGACACCTTGAGCTTACCGAGAATGGCATTTTGAACAAAGTTCAAACTCTGACATGTCTACCTGGAGGAGTAAGGTCGTAAGTAACACCCTTCTAATGTCACCAATCCGAACATTGGAATCATACCGAATTTAATGTACCTGGTGGGACTGAAAATAGGGCAAACTTTTTGCCCTCTTATCGCCCATGTAGCGCTTGAGGGACAATTGAAGGACGATCGATATGAACGCGGGACACCGATTTGTTACGAGAGGTAAAATCTGGTTCGTCGGTGATTGATGGGGTTTCCCCAATTATACGATCCCTTTGTCAGCGCAGCGGAGCGCCCGACGATTCTAAGCAGGCTTCGAGTAAAAGAGGTAAGGGTGGAGTCTAGATGCCGTTTAACCTTTTGAAAGACTCAGGTTTGGACGGCAACATTGTGGCTGGGTTACCCGCGCCTATTGAGTGACCGGGATGGGCTAACGGGTGATCCAAGTGCCTGTCAGGGCCAAGTTCGGGCTCGTGTCCACCATCGGACACGTGGAAAAGTCAAGACGGACTTGGAGAGTGGTCGGTCCGTCAAATGAGTGGTCAGGAAATGAGGAGTGGAAGCTCGAAGCGAGGATTCTAGAAAATTGGGGTGGCTCGATCAACACGAGGCGGGCCAAGTTCATTTCGACAAGGGCGAACGTGATAACAGACGGCTCGCTATCCGATTGGACGGAGTTTTTTCGCGACCAGCCCGGGCCCTCCCGTGGTGGTTCAAAATGAACCATTTATGTCAAGGTTTGATTTGAGTGCGGCGGAAGCTTGTAACGCCATGTGAACGAAAAGCGCTCGTTCACAACCTGCTCACTCGTTCTGCACTCTTCCAACGACTGATTCACGTACTTGGCTCGCCAGTGCGTGTGACGGGGCTGTTCAATTTGCCCAGGGAGGAAAGTGTTGAGGCGTGCCGGTGCGTGGAGACGAAATTAAATTAAATTGTTTTACGTTTTATCCCCCTGGAAATGGCCAGGGATCATATGATCATAATCTGCGAATCTGAGATTGATTACTGCATGACTGCTGAATCTGACATTGCCGCATCATATACTTATTCTCCCTCCTCTCCCTCTCGTTTTCGTGTTCCTCCCCGGGATCTTTTTTTCGTTCGTTATATATATATTTCTCTTCCTCCCCTTCCTCGCCACATACCTGGCATGACCCTCACTTTTGCAGACAGGCTCAACGCCCAGGTATATCCCCCTATCTCCGTTCGCGCCGTACATTGCTCATGCATCCCAAGGTTGCTGATTCCGTGGTGGGGCGATGGTTTCGTCTAGAAGGGTCTGGCCATCCTCACGAGCGGGAAGGTTCGCGATTCATGGTCCGTGGTCTGTCCTTTGCCTGCGTGCACACGACTAACGACGCGTCCTAGACGGACGTCCGTGCCGGTCTAACAACTTGGGTGCGTACGCTCCGCCGTACACCGCGTCCTTTCCTGACCCTGTCTCTAACCTACTTAGGCCGCCATGGCGTACATCGTGAGCCCTTATCCCATGACAAGTAAAAATAGCGACACAGGTCTCATTCACGTGTACCGCAGATATCCGTTAATGCTTCCATCATCTCTCTCTCAGGAGGAACCTGCGAGTGTGATGGTCCCAACTGCTCGTCAGATCAAGCATATCAGGCTTGTGTTCTGGGTATCAAACAGGATCTCATTACCAGCACTGCCGCAGTTTCTGCTCTCGCTTCAGTCCTCATGGGTGCCCTTGCCAACCTTCCCGTGGGTATGGCCCCTGGTATGGGACTCAACGCCTATGTATGTCTTCTTTCCGCTGCGTCGAACTGTTTCCGATTGCTTGTGCTGTTCAGTTCACATACTCTGTCGTTGGTGTCAACGGTACTGGATTTATATCATACCGAGAGGCCCTTTCCGCCGTGTTTTTGGAAGGGTGTGTGACAATATCCCAGATTTCTTCAGTTCACTGACGATTGACCGTTTCCTCAAAGTTGGGTGTTCTTTATCTTGTCGCTGCTTGGTTTGCGTCAATGGCTGGCGCGGATCATGCCACAGTCGCTTGTGCTTGCCGTGGGTGCCGGAATTGGTATTTACATAGCGTGCGTGTCAAGTCTAACTCGGTTCTAATACTCGCAAGCTAACACCACCGATTTCCTTATTTAGATTTATTGGCCTAAGTATAGTTCTTTCGCATACGTCGCCAACGAAGGATTGACGTGTTGTTTATAGCGTCCGGCGGTCTCAATGTCATAGGAGGGAACACGACTAACTTTATCGGTCTGGGAGGATGCAACCAAAGCGGTGTGTGACCCTTGCCGATGCTTCCTTTCCATCTATCTCACTCTATGATCCAACTTCAGACTGGATCAGCCCAGACCTTCCATATTACTGCGGAACAGCTGTGTTGCAGGATCCTACCGTGTGGTTAGGCATTTTCACTGGCGGGTAAGCGGTTCCCTTATCAGACTCTTCGGGTGTGCTCATCTACTGCCCGAATCAGCATCCTAACCGTGCTTTTGATGATGTATCGTATCAAGGGCTCTATCCTCATCGGCATCTTTGTTACATCCATCATTTCGTGGCCTCGATCTACCCCTGTTACATACTTCCCACACACCGAAAGTGGTGACCAACTCTTCGGTTTCTTCAAGCAAGTTGTCACATGGCATCCGCTGAAGTACGTGGGTAATGCTCTAGATGTGAGTATGTTCTTGCTTTGCTTGCCGGCAGATTTTGACAAGGTTTAGTATAACTATGGTAATGGCAAGGTCTGGTACGCCCTTATCACTTTCCTCTATGTCGATATATTGGGTGAGATTTTCGACACTCATCTATACGTTGATTATAACGGGACTTTGTAGATACCACTGGTACCCTATACTCCATGGCTAAATTCGCTGGACTCCGAGACCCAGTCACACTGGATTTCGAAAACTCCACGATTGCTTACTGCGTTGATGCATTCTCAATCTCAATGGGCGCACTTCTCGGCACCAGTCCTGTTACGGCTTTCATCGAGTCTGCGACTGGTATTGCAGGTACGTAAGTTCATTTGTAGTAACCCGAAATCTGCTCAATATCACCAGAGGGTGGGAAGACGGGTATTACCGCAGTCGTGACCGGTCTTCTGTTCTTTGTGTCCATCTTCTTCGCACCGATATTCGCTTCTATTCCGCCTTGGGCGACAGGGGGAGCCCTTGTCATCGTCGGCTCTCTTATGATTCGCAACGTTCGTGACATCAACTGGGATTACATAGGCGATGCCCTTCCAGCGTTCCTGACAATCCTTATCATTCCGCTCTCCTACAAGTAAGTTGTTCATGGTGAACACCGGAAGCACGACTCAAATCTTGCAGCATCGCGTATGGTGTCATCGTGGGTATTGGAAGTTACCTCATTCTCAACGGATCCGTATGGGGTCTGCGCAAATTGACCGATGGGCGCATCTCGCCTCCTAACTACGATTCATCTGAGCCGTGGGTTATCCCACCTGGCGGCATCATCCCCCCATGGATGTAAGTTTACGACATAATTCTGCGCATCGTTCCCTCTAACTTCGCCACAGCAAATATTTGATGAACCGCAGAAACAGCGCGGTGACGGATACGCCCTCAGAATTCCCCTTCCGAGTCCGCCAGAGACATTCGGAGATCTCCATCGACTCCCAAGACCCGGCAAGTTTCACACCGAAAAATTCAAGCTTTGCCAACTCAGAAAAATAAACGATAACCGTATCTGTTGTTGAGTATTTAATATCTGTTCACTGGGAGGTTCACTCGCGACCACCAATGCGGGACCTGTCGTTTCCTGTTTGCTTTTTTATTGTGTATCTGCGTCGAAACTGCTACTCTATCATTTTATACCAACTTGTTTGTTTGTGTGTACACTCATTTACTTTCCCTGACGGCTGCGGAAATCGCGTATTTTCTAGATGGGATGTCCGGGCGGGTACATGGTTCAATGGGCTGGCGGATATTACCTCTCCTACTCGAACATCGTTTCCGCCACGGTTTGTACTTTACACTCGGGATCTTCGCGGACCAATATCATTGCCAATAGTGCACTTTTTGCGAGACCTGGTCGAGAATGTCTTGTGTGTCCGACATTTGGGATGGGAGGATGGTACATTCGTGCCAACGTCACACCAACCTTTCGACTTTTCATTCAGTTTCGTGCCGCAAACGACGTGTGGCGTGCCTGTACAGCTAATCGATCGGAGAAGTTGTATCCTACCGCCTCAGATCAAATTGACGATCACACTCGACATCCCCGAATTTCGAAATCACGCCATCGTTCAAGTTGGATACAGAATGTGCGCACCCTTTCTACGTGTTGGTGGTTTCCATCGAGACTCGGTCGGCGTTAGTACTCGCGTCGAGGTGGCAGACGTGCCACCGGTCGTAAGAGGTCAGTGCCGACACAACGGGGTTTCTATGCGGGTAGAATGGAAGCAGAGCAGTCGGACGATTGATCACTATGCCATATTCGTCCGTGTGCCAGTGCAGATTGAAAAGTCGATTGGACGTGTACGAAGGCTTTACTCCAAGCCTGTCAAAGCAACGAGTGGTCAAGGCATGCCTGGGGGACTTGCGGAAGGTGTGCATGGCGGCTCAAGTATCTCAAGGGCGGGGAATTTCACGCAAAGGTCTACCCAGGCTGGCCTTTTCGCCGAATAAACTAGCCTGTTAGAACCTAGAACGGTCATCGAGTTTAAGGGGCAGCGAGGACGTCTTGGGACGGTCAATCTTGAAAAGGGATCGTCTCGTACGTATCCCCTGCCTGATTAACGAGTCAGAATGCGGCCGATGGCTACATACTGCGATACTCCGAGTCATGACGTGCCTTGACATTTGCGAGCTTTGTGCCATATGAACTCGGAGAGGTCACTGCTGCGTCCACAGTACGGTGGTAATTATATGCAATGCCCAGCATTCGGGGTAGTCCATGACACGTGATGCGTTGACGTCCGGTGCACGACGAGCAGTACGAAAGTGATGGGCGCAAAATAAAACATGCGGGCAAACATCAGAGAAGCGGGGTTGTCTATCCAGGAAGCAAAGATGGTGTGTGAAACGACAAAGCAATCAGAAGAAAATGGACTGGAGATAGACACGCAGAAACGAATGAACAGGGGAATGTTCATAGGTTTTGAAGAAGATAGGGGTTGCGAGCGTGTTCGTAACACTACCCCCCTCCTGTGGTGAGGCTCCTGAATCACCTAACTGGTTAAACGGAATATCTTCTTCAGTGATGTTACATAAGTTTTGTGTTGGCATAAACAGACCATTAAAGTCTGCGAACGTCATTTTGATGGGATGGGGTGCTTCTGGGTATAATTCGTGAAACTCGGCGATTGCCAGAGGCACATTCGTCAGATTCGACTTCTTTTCCCATGTGCAGTCCTCATCAGTATAACCTTTCCAGTGGACGAGGTATTTGAAGGATCTTCCTTTCATCCTTGAATCGATGATGTAGTCGACTTCGTATTCCTCTTCATGGTCTTCTGTAACAAGGATTGGTCCAGGTCTTACGGCATCCTGCCCTGGAAACCTTTCCTTATATGGTTTGACGCGTGTGATGTTAACCACTGGATGTATTCGCATAGACTTCAGTAGACGTAATTCCACCACGTTTGGTCCTTTCATATCGGTTATTTCATATGGACCGATCCAGCGTTCCGTCATCTTCTTGGATGCACGAGGCAACCTCAGATTATCAGTTGCGAGCCAGACCTTGTCTCCTATTTCATAGTTTGGGGCATCAGATCGATGCTTATCCGCTTGTGTTTTCATATGTTCTTGTGCCTCTTTTAGGTTGGCACGTGTTTCTTTTAACATGTTTTCCATATTTTCAGCCCATTCTTTGGCTGCGGGTGCATGCATAGTGCGCTGTTCTATTCCCATTCGTGGAACATAGGAGTGTGTGACTTCAAAAGGGGTTTTCTTTGATGATGTATTTTTCTTGGTATTGTACGAGAATTGAGCGATTGGTAACCACTCGGACCATGTGTCCTGATTCTCGGCACAATATGTATAGCCTCAGAGACTGTCCTATTTCCCTATTGATACGCTCTGTTTGTCCGTCTGTTTGAGGATGGTGCGCAGAAGATAGTTTTTGTTTTATTTTTAGTGTGTTGCATAGATCTTTCATAAGGGTGGATGCAAATTGAGGTCCGCAATCCGAGACAATAGACGTAGAAAGGCCATGGTGCTTCCAGATGTGTGAAAGGTATAATTTCGCTAATTCAAGCGAAGTGCATGTTTTGTTGCATGGAGCGAATTCGACTTCTTTTGAGAAGCGATCAACGACTGTGAGAATCGCGTCGAATCCGTGTGACATAGGTAGATCTGTGATGAAATCTGCTGAGATATGTTCCCATGGTCACTCAGGGACCTCTAGAGGTATGAGTTTCCCAGCAGGAGCTTTATTTCCATCTTTGCTCCGTGCGCAGGTTTTGCATCTTGATACATATTCTTTGACATAATTTTTCATAACCAGCCACGTGTATGACCATGAGATAAGTTCATAAGTTTTCTCGTAACCGGGATGTCTGGCTACGGGGGTGTCGTGGTGTTGTTTCATAATTTCAATTCGGAGTGACTCGGGAACGAAGATTTTGCCATCTCATTCAAGTACTCTTCTATTGGAGATTTCATATCGTTGTTTTTCTTGTAAGATGTTGACATATTTCGATGGAAGGCGAATTGTGGCTTTGTGAATTTTGGACAACATGTCATCTCCGTCGTCGGAGATTAAGACCACTGTACTTCTGATTTTAGCAGGGTCAATGACAAGAACTCCTTTGTTGTCATCCTCTATTCCTTCAGCGTGATCTTCCCTTTGGCTAAGAGCATCGGCTTTTCCCATCAACATTCCTGACTTGTGATGCCATGTGAAATTGAAACGTGAGAGGTACTGTGCCCATCTTGCCTGTCTTCGATTTAGGTCTTGTCTTGTCATAAACCATTGGAGATTCTGGTGGTCGTTCCAGATCTCGAATTCATATTTGGCACCTTCTAGATAGTGCCTCCATAATTCCAAAGATTGTATAGCCGATAGCATTTCCTTATCTGCCACCGGATAGTTCCGTTCTTCAGGGGTCATAGAGTGTGAGTTATAGGCAACGGGGTGTCATACTCCATCTTTTTCTATTGACAGCACTGCTCCTGTCGCGTAATCTGATGCATCACTTTCTAAGCGGAATTTGCAGTCGTTATCTGGATAGGCGATGTTACGAACGCTCCAATTCCAGTCTTTAACCCCTATGAATACTTCATTCCTCGCATGCAAAACCAAGTCACTTTCTAGATCACGTGACCTACACGTGTCATGCCTCATGCCAAACCTATGCTCGGAATACAATCCTATTGGCTGCCACACAAAGCATTGCCACAGGACTTCTCGTCCAATAGGATATGATCCAGATCACATGACGAACACATGCATCAAAGGCAATGCGCCTTATCTATGACTCACTCGTACAGCCAACAAGGCAGTGTACTTCTTATGACTCATGATGACACTCATCCAATAGCACAACGGACTCTTATCTACGCACGGACCAGTATGTACAAATAGACACAAACATTGTAGTAGTATATAAACCCCAATGCCAGGCCAGAGAACTCCAGTAAAGTTCTCTTGGCGATTTCCCCTAAAGACTTCTGATAAAGGGATTGACACCTCTAAGGACATAATCCTTTGCTCGCTCCTATTCACAACTCCTCCACTTCACTACGAACAGCTCATCCATTTAGGGTTGTTTCACCTACTCCGGAGGTCAAAGAAGAAGAAGAAGAACCACAACTCAGGTGGCCTTCTTGCGAATCCCACTGGTTTAGGACTCTCTCACCCCTTACTCTGATCCCATCCCAATCCAACTCTCCAGAACGCAAGTTCATCGGACCACTCCCTAGGGGCATATCTCCAAATGACCCAAACCATTATTTCCCTCCCCAACACTTCCGACACTCACCTTCCCCTCCTCTGGTTAATCGTCCCTGCAAAAGGCACAAACGATTCCACCCAGCACCAAGGATCTATCGTCCCTACAACGAGGAGATACAGTTAGATTACGGGATCACACTTAGGCCAAGATCAGTGAATCAGAGGCCAAATTACAAATACTAGAAATATACACCTTCACATTTCCTCTATAAAAATATGTCTACCTCACTCGACCTAGATCTGCAATATGTCGCAGATACCAACTCGTCCACCGCGGACAGACTTGCTGCAGCAGCACGCTGTATTGCCTCCCTTCTCCAAACGGTACAGAACCTGCAGGCGGGTCGAACAAGCACACCAAAAACAAGAAAGGCAGAGATTTTCACCAATTTTGGAATGTATGACAGCACGCTGTCAAAATATGACGAGTGGGAAACAAAGATGACAGGGTGGATCATGGCAAATAGGCACCTGATCACACCAGGATCATACGATGCAGTCTTGGCAGTGCTGTCGAGACTCCAAGGACCAAAGGCGGGGACCTTTGCCAAAATGATGATTGATCAGGGTCCCCCCATCTATGAAGACAACGACACGGCGAAACCCCTCCTCTCGGGGGTTAGCTGGGACAAAATGCATACAGAAATGACCAAATACTTCAAATCGGTCAACCAAGAAGGATGGGCCCGAAACCAGTTGGACGGCCTAAAACAAGGAAACATGCGCATTGAAGATTTCATCATACGATGGTCTTCAATGTACTACAAGGCATACGGCTACGGCCCGGAAGGAAACATCCCAGGCATTGCCACCCTAGAGAAGAACATCTCTAGGAAAATAATAGAACAAATTTACCAAGAAAGGAGGACGAAGAAGACCGTCCAAGAATACCTTGAGGTAATCAAGGAAATTGGCAATGCACATGAGGCGTTCGCCATTTCAACCAAGACCGTGGGATGGAAAGATCCCAACACGATGGACGTTGACCGAAAGGTTAACGCCACACCAAAGAAGGGGGGTAGCTCCTCAGGCAAATGCTGGAATTGCGACCAAGAAGGTCATTTCGGCAAAGACTGTAAAAAGCCGAAGAAGCCACTCTGTGCTGAGTGTAAATGGCGCAGGAACCACAAGACGTCCTGCAGCAAAGCAGGCAAATCGGTCCGAGTGACCCAAGGGAAGATGACAATAAAGGAGTACTCGTCATTGACCTAGCACGTGTTAGAAACACCATGGTCTTAATCTCCGACAATGGAGATGACATGTTATCAAAGATTCGAGAAGCAACAATCAGACTTCCGTCTGGATTCGTCAAGACACTACAAGAAAAACAAAACTATGCTATATCCAAGAGAAGAGTCTTAGAACACGAAGGAAAGATCTTCGTACCTGACGCTCTCAGGATAGAAATTATGAAACTCCATCATGACTCACCGGTGGCAGGACACCCCGGTTACGAGAAAACCTACGAACTGGTCACACACTCATACACGTGGCCATCCATAAAAGAACAAATAAAAAACTATGTCTCACGGTGCAAGACTTGCACTAGAAGCAAGACGGGCAATACATCAGGGAAATGGTGAAGAGCCGGTATTTCCAGATACAAATGATAATTTTATTATCAATTTGAGTTTAATAGTTAATTTTAGATATAACATTGTTATCACTTCATCATGATGTTATTGAGTAGATATATGTATTTAAAGCTTGGGGTATATTTTATGCATGATCAGCACATGACAATTTCAAAATCAATATGATAGATCTATTACAATGTCTTCTCATTCTTTCATCAATATTAGAAAATAGAATAATGATTGACAATGACTTACAATATTTGTAACAGAATTGTTCTTGCTGATAATATATGATATTCATTCAATAATAGAGAGTCATAATGTTCATTAATTATCTGCTACA